>OMLB01043597.1:4598-17458 GCA_900302555.1 Myripristis jacobus | reverse complement strand
GGGAAAAGTCTTCATTAATGTCCTCAAAATCCATCTGCCTCAAGCGTTCATGCCCCATTGAAATTTTCCACCACAGTAATATGCCACCTTCTTCTTCCTCACTTTCCCATCCTTACTTTTTTTTTGTAAAGATAAAGGTATTATAACCTCCTGACTACCAGCAGTTCAAATTTGTCCTCTGTGGAGGACATTTGTAAACCTGAAAATCTCCCACCCACTGCATACTACTGCATTAACTCCTTTTGCTATCTACAGAGGACATTTAGGGCTTTTCAATGATACCAAATGTGAAGGGGTGGGGATGGACAGTTACGTGGATGTTAAATTCATTCTTATGTTGAGTTTTTGGTATTTTCTTTGGGACTAACTAGTTGCCATCAAGGTTACGTTTTACATATATGGCGTTACGATGTGCACTGTAGTGGACACATGATATCTAAAAATAAAAACTTAAAAAAAAAAAAAAAAATGTTTTCAGTATTCTAATTACCTTACAAAGATTGGGGAATTACAAAAAAATGTGATTGGACAATATTTTTTTCCCTGGTAGTCAGGAGGATATTTTAGGCACACTCAATAACACTGTACTTTACAAATTTGTGTTTGGCACAAATGCACACACAAGTGGAATCAAATTTTTTTGTTGTATTGTTATTTTGTAAATGACGAGCGCACACAAAAGGCGGAAGGTGACAAAATGTGGTCAGCCATTCCGTCCAGAACCAATAGGCCTACCCCATCATCCATAATTTTGTTTTTAGATTCAAAAATATTTGGTGAAATATAGTTAGCTTATTGCAATAATTACCTGTTTGTTTTTTGTTGTTTTTTTGTATATTTGTTTGTTTGTTTGTTTCCCAGCTGTTTTATATTTATTTATTTATTTTTTATTTTTTTTTTCCAACCAAAGGGGGCACTTTTTTTTTCTGGTGCCCCCTAGTGGCTGAAATTGTCTGGTGCCCCTCTGTACTTGCGCAACTTGGCCATATGGATAATCCAGGGTTGTATACAGTATGTATGTGCAGTAAATAGACAGAGTTGGAGAGAGAGAGAGAGAGAGAGAGAGAAGCAGAGAAAATTACATCAGAAATCAGCAGCAGAACAGAAAGCTTTCACCTGTCTAGTAATGTTCCAATAGTGCTTATCTTTGTCCTCTATAAACCACATGAAATTACTTTAATATTGGCCCTGGTGAAAACCCGTCACAGTAAAATACAAAGGTTGGCTCCTGCCGTAGACAAAACAAAATTTAAATCCACTCAGATGTTATTTCCTTCACGCAACACAGGTGATGGTTTTCTGCCATTCCATTTCAGTGTCAGTGTTTTTGACGAAAAGTCTCGAGATATTAATAACTTTTTTTTTTTCAGTTCCAGAAAAACATTTAGAGTAATATTTTCATGAACAGAGCACAAATTCAACACGGCACGCCCTCACAAAGAAACTCCTCTGATGTTTCAAATAGTTTGGGCAATTTCACTGCGGAACAATGACGGATGATGGTGAATAACTGAACCCATCTTGTATTTTGCTCTCTGTGGGAAAGTGACTTGGATGATCCTTTACTAATGCTGTGAGGTGCCGGGGAAGCTCACACCATACAGAATCTTTAAAACTGCCTCACTTTGATAGTTGACACCGTTAACCTGTGAGACTGTTAAAATCAGCTATTTGCAATGCATTGTGGGGTCCGTTTTGTTGTTTGGTGGTGTCATTTCCTCATTCCCTTAGATAAATTCCACTGTAATTTTCTGCATGATTTAAGCTGGTCATGGAAATGTACACCGAGCTAGCAAACTAATGCAAAGTTCACTTGAAGATGAGTGAACTCACTAAAACATATTAGTTTGTGTGATAGATATATTTACACTTAAACACACACACATAACCTTGATATTCAGTGAAATGGGTGCAGGATGTACATGTTCATAATTTTGTTTAAGCACTTCCTTTGTCATCAGCGGGTTAAATTTGATGTTTTCACGCCCATTCTAAGATCAGTTTTAACAAATATTAACACTGACATTTGGGAAAATCGCCAAATCATCTATTTATGGTAAGATAAGGAATGCTTTATTAATGCCAAGGGAAATTCAAGTGTCACTACAGCTCCATCCAGCACAAATCACACATAACATCATCAGAAAATAAATGAAAGGAACAAGAAAAGAGAAGGGTTGCTTCTGTCTGTCTGCATTGTGCAGTAGTTATCAACATGTGCAATTCAACATCGTGCAGAAATATACGTTGCATAAAATAGCACATGATTACAGCATATAATTTCTTATTCAGATGAGCATTGCTGATAAGTGTACAGGCAATTCTATACATTCAGTCTTGTGCTGAGTTCAGTTTTATGTGGGAAGATGATCGCCCATTAACATGATTCTAACAGACTCCTTTGCCTTAGATAGCAGCTGCTGAGACTTTTTGTAACTCAGAACTTGGGACAGGTAACTCCAAGGATTTTGGTGGATTTTTCTCTACTGATGCGCCAGTGAATCATCTGGTTTCTTGCTTGCATCTTAAATGTAGTGTGTGAGGGTAAATATAAAGTGAATTAGGTTCATCCACAACGGGCATTTTCCCAATGGCTCCCAATGTAGTCAGTACAAAGAAAACATCAGTTTCAGCAGCAAGTTTAGAGACCAGAAATGTTGACTTTCATGGAAAAGAGCTTGACAAGTTTTGAGAAAAAGAAATTCAAAGATGGATAAAATAAATTAAATAAAATTATGTGAAAATGAAGACCTCATAAATTCAAATTTAAGACTATTTAATGATTTTTAAATCTTATAAAATTGAATTTATGACATTTTAAAACCTCCTGAGGACCTGTAGACACCTTGATCTAACCTCAGTGGTCTAAATAACCGTTCCTGGTAAATCAGGGGGGCTCATGTTGTATGTTTTTTTATTAAACAGTGCCAGCACATTGACATAGCAATGCCATGCTTTGACTTTTGCTGCTTTTTTTCCCCTCAAACTCTTATCTTTAACGTTATTTAACCTCTGTAATTTGATACTGTTGGCTGTTTTTCCTTTTGGTTTAACCATTACAGCAAATTAAATAAAGGCCAGTGTTTATATATAAATGCTCACCCTTGCACTGGCCCATGTTAAGCTGGAAATAGCCCACTGCTAGTTTTTCAAGTGTTTTTGTTCACGTCTGTGTGTTTCTTTGTAACTATATGTCCACAATATCCAACAGTGTTGACATGGTTGCCTCGCATAGTATAGTACATACTACTCTGACATTTTCTCACCTTGGTCTTTTGTGCTTATGTAAAGAAACACACACACACACACACAGCCCCAAATAGTTGTTTTGGTGGCTGTATGTGAGGGCATGCTGCAGGGTCAGCCATCGATCTCACACTTAATTCATATTCAAATGAGCAGCCGGATCTATAGTACTTTATCCACCACCTCTCTGATCAATGCTCCATTTTGTAAAGGCTCTGTGTGGTTATCGGGAAATACGCGGTGTAAAAGCTGTGGGGAAGCGTTTCAGGTCGCCTTACCGATGATGACAGAGAACATGCCAGTGGCAGCAAACAAAAGATGTGAAATGAATAATTAACCTTTCAGATTTAATTGTTAGGGCAAAAAAAAAATGTGTGCCACATGCACCTATAAAGCTGTCTCCAGAGGACATTAGCCATTTGATTTTCACCCGCGGTAATGCACTAATGATAGAGTTTCTTACTCTACACACACTAATTCAAGTCACCAAACAAAGAAGCAGGCGAATGTGCTTGTCAGCTCGACACACTCAAGTGTTTAATGTTTTCATCTCGCTCCCAAGAATATTCAATTTCACATGAGCACTCGGATTTTAACAGGAGGCAATAAACCCTGGTTTGGTTGAGTGTTTTCTGTTTGCCAAGAAAATTGTTGATATGGGCTACAAATGGCTGCGGAATGATAGAGACAATTGCACTGATATCCCTGATCGCATTTGGTGTGCCATCTGTGTAAGGGAATTGGATAAAAGGCTCATAAATGGAAAATAAATGACAAGCAGAACTGCCATATCATGTTATGTCCTATTAAACTGCATACTTAATGATGATAGGGATGAAGGAAGAGGCAAATACAATGTGGCTACCAGAACGAGGTGTTGGTTCATCCAGCAACATAGTTAACAAGACTGGTAGTTCCTGTGGCTCTGGCTCAAATGCTCATTGGATATCTTTAAATCATACCGAGTGCCAGTGCTAGAGCGCCATAACTGTACCTAACCATCCCTACCTAGCCATATTTCTTTTTTGTGTTTGAACATTAGTGATGGTGAGTTCTGTAACTGTAGTGCTTGCCTTGTAATCCATGAAGATATGTAATGCCTGTCAAAAACATCTTTGTTGTGGTGCAACCTTTCAACTGCACACACACACAGCTAAGGCCTGATACCCGAAATCCAGTACAATACTTTGCAAGATTGGCTCTCAAAGCTGTCTGTGTGTAAGGGGGTTTACTTGACAATCTATTCCATGGCTGATCCCTCTTTCTCTCCGTTTGATCCCTCCATAGCCCCCCCCTCCTTCTCTGCCTTCCCCCAGGTGATCAGACTCGTAGACAAACACTATTCCTCACCCGCCCCTCACTCTCTGCGATCCATCCACCACCTTCTTAAGACTCCCTGTGCATAATGGGGGTTGACGTTATAATATTCCCTCTCCATCCTCTCATTCCTTCTCTCGCTGCACGCCTTGTGTTCCCTTGTTCCCTTGATTGTTTTAGCAAAAGCAGCCGTGGTTCTCCAGCCAGTCCAGTACAACCTGCTGTTCTTGCACTTCCACCGATTCATTTTCAAGGCTGACAGGGAAGGTTACGTTGTGTGGACAAAATAACAGAAACGCCCTCGTTAAGCCCGGTCAGGTCTGATCAGTCTTTAGCGGACTATGGGAACTCTAATCAGTGACTGGATGTAGACACTCACTACATCATGGTTATTTCTGGAGGGCTGAACAAAGAACCTTAACTTGCATTCTGAACAGCGATATAATAAGATAAACTACATAAACATTTTTACTTACCTCTAAATGTTTCACTGGTGCACAAAATTCCCTATTTCTTCTTCATGAAAATGCTTTTTTTTCTTGAAAAAACTTTCACAAGTTGAGACAATATCCATTGTCCAATTTGTTTCATTGATGTGTTTTTTAACACATAAATGTTGCAGAAATAAAATGAGTTTCATGTCGGTTTACCAGGTTTGCAATGATTTTTGAAACATCTGTATGTTGGAAGCGAACATGTGGTCCTGAAAATGGGCCCACATGTAGTTATGGACCAGTTGGATCACTGACGGATTTAATTTGGCTCGAATTTCCTTATTCTGTTTGTATACCCCAAAGGATATCAATAAGAATAAGTCAATAAGGGTTTAATATTTGTCACTAGTTATCAAGGGTTTCCGTACATCATCCACACAGGGGATTGCATTGCAGTCTGTCTCATGCATGTCCTATATTGACTGGCCAGCGTTGTCTTACCATCACAGTAATTAGCCGGTGTGGACTTCTGCCAGGTTCACCCACAATAAATTATGATTTGCTCCTCTGCGACCATGCACATGGCAGGCCCCGCCCGTGATGGAGAGATGTTGTTAATCAATGCCAAGACATTGCATTTCTGTCATCCCCTCTGGGTACGGCAAGGTATTGCACCAATAGCTTACAGCATGTTTTATGCATGGCTTCTCTCTTTGTGATCGCACCCACAACTCCTCTGATGGAGACCAAAATTCGATTGGCAAATGAAATCTTAAATCTTAAGTCCTCTGTTTATTTTCATATGAGATGGGAGTGAGAGAGCCTTATGCTACAGGTGTCACCACGTGGCCAGGGCGAACACGTCCCTGCTGTTTGTGGCAGCGCTATAGTGACAGCTTATCGACTAAACACACCAGAGGAAGATGTAGCTGTTCCAATATGCAAATTGTGTCAATGTGACGCCTGTGAAGACTCTCCGCAGCACATGGCCATCGCACTGATCTTCTGCAAATGGCTTTCCAGTGGAGACGAGAGTTTATCCAGAATATTGCTGGATTACATGAACCCACACAGCTCAACAGGGCTTCCAGTTTTTGTAGCAAATGATTTATGATTATATTTATCAGTCAAAGTTTCTCATCTATCTCAGAGTTTCTCCTCATGGTGATTTGCAACCTTTGGCAGGATTTTGTATTGCGATGCGATATTTCACAGGACGCTTGGGAACATTGATTGCAATATGGATTGCACCAGTTTATTTATCAGGTTATTGATGTTTTTTGAGTCGATATCTGCATTTTGTTGGATATCAGATATTAGTTTGTCCATGTCTTCCCTCTCTGACATGAAGGTTATTCACCTTTTTTGTCAATTTTTTAATTTGCAGAACAAAAAGTTCACGTTAAAAAGAGATACACTTGTTTTTTTAATTCATTCATTCACTTTGTTTATGAATAGTAATATCCAAAATTGAAGATGATGAATACTGGCACAAAATATTGGCTATCAGATCTGAACGATCAGAGTGCTTTTCTTGTTGCGTCTGAGCTGCTGAACAGGTGCCTCAAAAAAAAGTGCGCCAAACCTCCGCTGCCCAGGAGTCCAGTGAAAGCGAGAAGTGGGAAAGGAGCGAAAACAGGCGACTCGCGTTAAAGAGGGTAATTTCTCGTATCCTTGTTGCTCAGGGAAGCAATGAATCAGGTCTTGTTTTCATTTGGAGCGGAGATTTGGATGGAGAGCTGAAGTGACATTGCAAAGAGGGGAGTGGTGGTCGTTCATTTGGATTGTAGATGAGCTGTAGTGCGCCCAGAGGGAGAGAACAACACCACGCTGAACTCTTCTAATGTACTGATTCGAAGCCCGCTTTACCCCGATGACTTGTTCTCTCTCTTTGTGCTGCTCTATTCCCACTTTGTCTCCTTTTCTCTTCCAATCTCACTCCTTCAGGTTGCCTGTAGAGACTTGAACGAGCTAATAGAGGCAGAGTGTGTGTCTTGTTTGAAAGCAGTTAGGTGCATACTGATACAATGGGCAACTAATTACATTTTGCATGCATAGTTTTTTGTGTATTTTGAGAACATTCATCAAATAGCTTGATTATTATTGGAATATAAAAGACCAGCGATGGTATTTTTGGAGACTGTCCAACACAGTAGCGTCAGTACGGCTTGACACATGGATATTTTAGACTATTTTCTGATTTATTATTTTAAATCTATCACTTTATTACCAACCAGTCAAAGAGAAACTGCATGTTGGCGAATGAAAATGACACATAAAGCAGAAGAGAGAACTACAACAAATATCTAGCATACAGGTTTTGCCATTTTCCTTCCAGAAGAAAATACTGCTATTTCCATCTTTCTTGAAAAATTCGACATTCCAACTTTTTTCACTTTTTTGACAGCAGGTTTGTTAAACCAACAAAATGCAGCAACAGTCAGTGCAGCTGCTAGCCTGGTGTTTTTTCCTTTATTTCCAGCCGATTCTATTTCCAGCTGATGGATAGTTTGTAGTGCTAGGTCTAATTAATTGGATGAGACGTGGGCTGGATTTGACCACTGACATCTCTGTATCAGAGGGTTGGTACAAAGGACCTGTGTGGTTGTATGGGTTGGAGGACTCGTCGTATTTTTTGGTAAACACAGCCCATCTGTCATCCGAACGTCTGTCACATCACCTTATTATTCACAACGCTACACATCAGTTTCTTCATCATGCTGCACATAAATTCTCCATCGAGGATTGTCTTGTAGATGTTTTGCGAGGTGCTGGTTGGCAGAGTCAGAAATTAATTAATCTGAGTTGAAGGACACTGGAGGAGGTATATCTCGCCGTCTCAGCATGCACCGATACAGGTACGTCCCTGTGGTTCCATCATCTGACGCTGCACAGCGACTCGCCAGCGTCGCGAGGCCGGGTCTCTTCTGCAAGCAGAGGATGACAAGTTCGGTTAAGCAGCATCTTCCTCCTATCTGCCTGACTACCATGCATTTAGTAAGCCCTGTTTATTATGTAGGCCCGTGCTAAGCCTTTTTAATTAATTTTATGTTGCTCTGCCAAGTGACGTTAAACAAAATGTCAGGACTGCTTCACATCGCAGAGCTTCTGGAGTGTTCACAGTCAAGAGCCTTGGAGTGCGCGTGATGCAGTGCGTCGAGGCAAATGCTACGTTTCGACATTGTGGAAGTCTTAATGCGAGGATGTTTATGTTCTGCCGTTCATCTTGCTGAAACACAAAAAAGCTGAATGCAAACATCAGCAACCACACAGTGTAAATATGTTGGGCGAGTGGCACAAATATTACCATCAAACCTCCAGGAAGCACATGTCTCATGATATATTTACATTTCCAAGCAAACCTTTGATTATGCATCTTTGTAATACCAACTCCTCAAATATAGAATATTGAATTTATTTGAAAATAAAAAAAATTGGGAATATACTTAGGAATTTTCAATTATTATCAGCTTTTGGGGATTTTCATTATTTCAGTGCTGGCTTAAAGCAGAGTTTCCGAGTGACCCAAAATTCCTTTGATGAAATTAATCAGCGAACATGAACAAAGCCGGGAGTGAGACAGTATTTCAAGTCAGGGATGCCATGTTACAAGGGTTTTACATAACCCATATTTTGATCAAAGTAATGACATAATTGCATTAATATGCATGAAGTTGCATATGTCATCATAAATTGCGCTTCTTTATCATATGTTTTTTTTTTTTTGTCCGTGTACACAGAATGCGAGCTCGTCCACAGCTGTGGCGCTGCGAGCAAAAGTGCACACCTGAATACATGAATACAGTCCATCTGTCTGACTTTGTCGCATGCTATTTCCTCTCCTACCATAATTCATTTGTGTCCTGCCAATTTCTCATAAATGCCATACAATAATGTTAACATGAAAGAGTAACAGTGTGTGAGTGTGTGTGTGACCATTCAGGCCAAGGTGCAGTGAGAACAGCTTGTTCTTGAGCCTGAGTCACATTTCATCTCAGGACTAAAAAGCTCTGATTTACATGCAAATGAGGCTTGTTGCAGCTTGAAATGGTGTGTGTGTGTGTGTGTGTGTGCGCGCGTGTTTCAGAAAAGCTTGCAGTGTTTGTACTTGCACATGTGTGCGCGTGCCTGTGTGTGTGCGTGCACTCGCTCGTGCTTCATTGCAAAGAGTGTCTGCCTGCAGCTCATTAAGGACCGGGGTGTCCATTGATTACAGCCATGTAGTGAGACGGCCTTTCTTTCTTTTCTTCCCTTTTGATTAAAGACGCTGCATAGAGAAAGTCTTGATTCATCGTTGTATTGACGCTTGTCTGGGCATGTAGAAAAATGGCAAGAAAAAAACCCAGTGAGATTCCTTTTCTTCATGTACTCTGCATAGTGACACCCCATCACACACACACACACACACACACACACGTCTCTTGCAGCATTTACATTTTCTCCACCCTTATTCTCTGCTCTCTGTGTATCAGTTTGGATGTTCGATGGAGCAGCAGTGACAAAGCATCTCTCCAGCCAGCCGACTGGGAGATAATCAAATTCAATAATAGCCTTGACTCTGCACTCTCTTTCCCTGGTTCTCCCTCAATATATTTCTATGTTCTCTCTCTCTCTCTCTCTCTCCTCTGTCACGCACACACGTGCACACGCACACTCGCATCCAACTTCCCTCTCATTGTTGCCAACTTGGCAAATGATCAGTGGGCTGGTGTGTCCTATAAGGTTTCTTGCTCAGTCTATATTGAATAATTTAGGAGTTGCATGTGATCCATGCAGACCGCCACACACACAAACATCACACATGCACACACACACACGCACAAACACAGCAACACTTTGTCGGACCTTATAGTGTATGCAGTTGTGGTTTACTGCCTTGGAGTTCATCAAATGCATTTAATCCAGGCATTTAGGAGACTGGGCATTGTGTCAATTTCTGTATAAACAACTACTAAATAAAGGCTAAGTTCCAGTGATCCAGGCTACGTATTGGTGCAATTTTGATCTCACTCCCAAGCAACAAATGTAAAATTCTTATTTTCTTTGCCTGAGTATAAAACCTATGCAAGTTTTTGTTGTAATTTAAGTACGTAGTTGCTTGCCTCTGTAAAAATCCCCTAGTTACTATGTAGATTAAGGGCAGAAATTATAATCAATAATTATAATTATCAGGCCAGACCACTTTGTATATCCGCTTAACTCTTCATTCGTCCAATTTGTCACATTGAACGTTTCTGTTGTCAGTCACAGTCTCAGCTGCCAGCCTTTAAAACAGGCAAGCCTCCGAACAATGTTGGCTTACTCGCGGCCTCATTATCCTCATTATCACCAGGATTTTCGGTGATGCATTAGGTTTGCAGATGTTTTCTCATTTAAATGCATCGCGGCGGCAGATGAGGCTTGACTCCTGCACACCGCTGCAGGCGCTTTACAAAGGTGGCTGCTACTTCAGTTACTTCTACACTCATGCCACACTAGGGGTGAAATAATGTGTCAAGCCCTGCTGCAGTGTGGCAGTGCCAGCACCCCATCAGCCAGACAGTGCCAGGCTCACACAGCCTTCCCTCCCAGCATCCAGGATCATCCTGTTGAATAATGCAGAGTGGAGTCGACTCTTATTCTCTCCCTCTCTCTCTCTCCCTCTCTCTCCCTCACACACACACACACACACTCTGTCATTCTGTCTGCGTGTGCAGTAGCAGCATCAGGCACACTGTGATGCCATCAACATGCTAATTGCATGCAGATAGGTCTTCCCGTGGCAAATGGTATGAAGATAGGCCATCCGACAGCTTCTGACTCATTCATCATAAGCGGGTTACAGAGCTTAGGGGATCAATATCAATGCCATATGAGCATTCCATCAATGTCACCGTTACCACATTAATGGTATAGGACATTCACACAGGTCCCCTGACACCTCCACCTCCACACACACTCACACACACACACATTCATGCATACATACTTTCTTCCTGAGTCCCGGTGTGGTTTTGAATCACAACTTGAGAGGTGCTGATACGGCTCACTGTCCCCTGGCGGGCGCCCCCTCCCCTGAAAGACAGAAAAAACCAGGCGAGTCGAGTTTAGCTGGACTGCCACTGCAGCGTGAATCACTCTAACTGAACATTTTCAGCTATTTCACGTTCCTGGGGTGCATGTTAGTGTGTTCGTGCACCAGCATGAAATTCTGTGAGCTCGAGCGTCAGGCAGAGGCGACATTGCCTACCGTCTGTTGGTGTGATTGCTTTCATCAGCGGCCCACTAAACAGCCCTTGTGCAATTTGGTCACCTGACAGAAAAAACAGCCTGTCAAAATTCATTGCGTCCAGTGCAGGCTGGCCAAAATTACCTCCCAAAGCAGTAACAGCGAAGTAAGTACCACATTTCACCAGTAGATGGCAGACTCTGCCATCTGTGTCAGCGTTCATGCTGAGTGTAGACTGAACAGGAGGTGCAGAGCCATGATCAACAGCTCAAAATGAAGCATAGATTTGGGAAAAAATGATTGATTTTAACTTTCATGAAGACAAGATATCACTACCCTTAATTGTATGCTCATGTGTAGGTCAATGTGCAAACACAGGAGCTCATGCTAACATTACACAGTTCATTTTGTTGGTCAGTGTGTTTTCTGAAACTGCTCAGTGTTTGGCATCATGTCATCTGTTAAACGTATATGAAGGCTAAACAGAATCAATAATTTCATGTAGGCTAAGGTGGATTAAGCTACTATGTTAGCTTAGCTTTGCTGTTCTAACTGAATTTTAGATGGGATGAATGGAAGTTAAAAGTAAAGGTACTCTTTGCCATATGTTTGGGCCAACATGGGTGTTTTTTTTTCCTCTTTGCCAAGTGGCTCACAGTCTAGACCTCAAGGACCCCCTGTCCTGCAGATGTTTTGGTCCAGCTCCTCTGTTACACACTCGATTCAATTAAAGGCTTCTTCTCTGATTGGTTGAAACAGGTTTATGAAAGTGTGTGGCCCTTAATTTATTGGATCAGATGTGCGACACTAGAGGTGGAATGAAAACTTGCAAAACATGTGAATACATGAACATGAATACTAGATTGAGAACCGCTGCTCCAAACGCTGATTTATGTAGCAATCGCATCTGAATTCAGTCCATATTTTTCACACATTGCCCCAAATTTGGATGTGACATCACATGTGGGCGAAGGGGAACATTCGAGTAGCAACAGCTGCCGTAGCAGCAGTAGCCAGCTTGTTCAATGGAAATAAATCAGAACACACTCTGTGTAGTACCATCTATTCCTGTCTCACTGCTGACTGTGAGCCAGGCTGCTTCCTGTTTAGGTTTTTTGTGTTTTACATGTACAGCACCAGATAGTGGGACAAATCAAAGCCTCCTCCTCCTCGTTCTGACCATTAAGGACAGATGTGTTTGTATCGGTGGTGTGCAGATTCACAGGTCAGGGTTCAACAAACGTCAATTCGGGGGGGGGGCCAACAAAAACTATTTGCATTTCCACTGGTGTGCCAGTAGCCCCGCTGTCTTGTGCTGTAACCCACCCATCACATGCTGCCTTGATGTGTACGTCACACACCCCATCCTTGCACACGAGTGGGAATAACAATAACAACACACAATACACTGCAGATAACATAAACAGACTTGTAAGAACCCAGTTCACTCAAAACAGCCATACTGGAATTACATTTAACGCCTTCGAGCAATCTGTAACACAAGTAGGCTAAGATACATTCAGTTGCTGTACTTTTGCTGTTTTGCTAGCAAAATAAATTAATGCCAAAGAAGTCACCGACTGAATCTGCCCCCGGCGACGTGACCATGCTGTCCTGGGCCGTCTCTCTGCTGACTGCAGGGCGACGGCCCAAGA
>OMLB01043596.1:5768-21681 GCA_900302555.1 Myripristis jacobus | reverse complement strand
AACTCCATATGTTTGTATACCAGAGTATCAGAGTTTGTCTACTATAGGGGCTGATGACTGTGGCATTCCCTAGGGAGAAGCATTGTGTTAGGATGTATATATAACCTTACTTTAAAGACTTCCTTCATCCTTCCTGTGGCCTACAGAGTCGCTCATGGGGTCACTAAGCTAAGGGTTCTTGACAGGAAGCCAAAACTCCTGCCGGGCTGACTTGAAAAAGGTGACCCTTTATTTTCTGTTCAAAGGCAGAAAATGCTTTGTCTCATAAACACAGGCCTTTAGAACTTAGTATATTTGGATTTTGCTCTACAACCCTTGCTCCATTTGTAGTGTTTTGAGAACAACACCAGGTCTAATAAACATGTCTTTTTAGGGTGGTATATTTAGGAGGTTCTCATCAGTGCAATGTGAAATGAATTATTCTCTATTAAGTTCATTTTACTGTTTGAAAATTAGGTGTGCGGAGTCCGCTGGGTCATTAAGATGTAAGAGTTTAATACACACTGATTTCCACAGTGAATGCCACCAATCTTGTTTTTGAAAAGTGAATACAACCACTTATTGCCCATCATCTTATCTTCCTATTTGTTTGCCTGTTAGAATTCATACAGAAGGTAGTTTCAGCCAAGCAAGTTGGTCCAAGACTCCAATAATGCTTTGCAAGTTGTGTGTTTTTTTTGTCCTTGCTCTGTAGGTGCTGCTGACCTCTGACCTCCCCATGTAGGGAAGCTTGAGAACAGAGAATTCAGGAAATATAATCCTGGTCTACCCCACCTTATTGCCAATGTACATATATATGAAGATATGACATGTATATGTTATGATATTTTATTTGTAACTTCTTAAACCCTGCCTCCCCTCAGTGGATTCACTGTTACAAATTCAGTCTGCGTAGCCAGGCTTTGTGCAAACATGCAGAACTTTATTTTATGGCAACGGTTTCCAAAGATACCAAATATGCTCTGCTGAATTACAGGGAAATGTGTTTAAAATGATGCACAAGATATAGATATGTTCTATATGATGTAATAGTGCAGCCATAAAACAATGCTGTTTTAGTCTGAATGTTTCACTCACTATTGGTGTAATGTGGCTTCAGTGAAGTGTTGCAACCAGCAGATATAGCTATATGTGACCCTGTTGTATAACACAGAAAAAATGCTTTTTCTAACATTGAAGCTACTTAAGAGGAAAAATCAGGGGAAATGAGTGTTCGACCAGCTAAATTACCTAACAAATGTAAAGGTAACTACTAGATGGGTGCAATTGACCCAATCCAGCAGCCTACACTGTAATCGCTGATCCAAAACAGTATCTGTGTCTTCCTGGAATCCCAGACACATCTCTCCAAGTGTTTTGGGGAGGTAAAAGAACAGTGTGACTCTGTGTGACTAGACAGGGCTCATCTTGCGTAACATCTAGAGGGTTGTTGATGAAATTGGAGTTCACTCCAAAGTATTACAGGATTGTGAGGCTCAATGAAATGAGAGCTTGTTGCGTGGCAACCAGCCTCCCCTACTGTTCTGTGGGGCCTCGGCTGACATAGTTCAGCCCAGCTGCTCAGTTGCCCTTGGAGACTGATCTAAGGTCAATATAGGTGCTGTGGCCTCTGAGGAGGGGATTGAGGTACATCTCAGTGCTTGGGCATGCACTTCCCGGCTTAATTCCTCCATCACCTCTTCAGTGAAGTGCATCTAGCTGGAGGATGATCCCAAGGTCATCCCTTCCCTCTGGCTGAAAGTTGAGCTGAAACACACAAAGACAGACTGTGGTATTTGTATTGGAGGTGTAGTAGGGCCCGTCTGCCCTGTCTGTTTTGACTTGACTTTCCCTTAAATCAGTGTGGTTCAGACTCAACACCAGGCCAAAACGTTAAAGTTGACATTGGAGTCAAGACTGTTCCTGACCGACAAAAGGTTTTCGGTTGCATTCTTTAGCTTGTGATTGAGTGAAATAGTAAAATGGTTCATCTAGAGTCTGCTCATCTTTTATTATTGCACCAAATGATTTAATGGATGTGACTGATCTCTCCATTCACAAAGAACAAAAAAAAAATAACGACTCAAAGTTACACATCACCAGCTGTATCAGAGTGCAGCATGAAAGGCGTTTACTTTGTGTGTGAGTGTATCTTATGTATGCCAAGCACAGGCAGAGGAAGGGTGTAAACGCGACAATGGAGTGGACTTTTCCAGATGTTATGTAAAGGATGTGAGTTCATTCTTGTACTATCCAAGACAATCTTTCTTTAAACAAAACAACCCCAGTGTCAACAAGATATCCCTGTGTATCAGTCATGAGAACACACTTAAACACACACGCATGCCTGTGCACACACACATTCACAGAAGTACAGGATTCCCATTTAGGGACATATATACAGTATATTCATATTCTTTACATGCCTTTGTATGCATTTTTGTGTTCATGACAACTATCGGCGTTGCAAAAAGTGAAGCAGTACGACAACAACGGGGGATAACTGACACATTTACAGTGAACTCATCACACACACACAAACACATCCTGGCCTGTGCTGTGTTGTTTTTTGCAGTCTTGCCCCATAAAACTAAGTCTCAGTGGGCCTCTGGCTATCTTGTCCTTTCCTGAGCAGTTTCCTATACTAGTCCTCACTCTGAATCCACCTCTGGTCATTTAACGTCTGCCTCTCAGAGCTGTGGGCAGCACAGGAAGATTGGATGTTTTCCTGTCCTGCAGAAAATGTCCCTTTCCATCCTTCTGCACCTTGGAGCAGAGAGGTAATCGCTGCTCGGTGCACTCTGATCATGCTTGAGACTGGAATGTGCTGTGTGGTCCATGCCGATACTCAAATATTGATGCATCAAAGTGCGTCTGAAAAGAAGTGACAGAAAAAATACTTAAAGTCATTATTGATTCTTGAAGAATGTGACTGCATCATTGCTATTTTGTTCAGCTCTCTTGACATATTCAGTCGTCTTTCTAAGTTTTTTTTTACTGTAAACACTTAAGGAACGGCATGAGCCCTCAATGCAAACTCTTGGATCTCTGACATACATCGGGGAGGCGTTGTTCTCCCTTGTTCCCCACAGTTTCCCAAACAAAGTGATGGGGCTGCCTGTGGAACACAAGCACTGCACCTGTAAGTCAATCTGTAGCAGATGTGATCTTTCCTTGCTGGTTGTGAGAGAAAATATCATGTAGGCTACCTAGTGTGCTTTCATATTGTGCACACAGACAGACAGACAGCAGAAGAATAATGCATACAGTCGTACCAACCGCAGAAGCTCTCACAGATGAATTTTATCAAGACTGTTGTTCATTTTTTGGCCTCTTTTAAGCGAAATTTCATCTTTTCATGGCTAAAAAAGGGGAACAATACTCTAAATCCGATCTGTGCTTGGTTAGAGAGTAAGTTTTTCACTTGTTTACGCTGCAGTCTGAGTGGTTCAGAAAGCTTAGTGGTAAACTCCTTGAATGAATGAGTAAAAAGGCAGTAAAAGCTCGGCCCATGACACACTAACAAACTCTAGCACGGTGACCTTTGCTCCCGGTCCACTGCGATGTTCTCATCCACTTGGCATCTCCCCCACAGTTCAAGCTTTGTACGTCCTCGCCTGCCGCCAGAACAATTGTCCAAGCTAAAGAGAACAGTCTGTTGGCCAACACTTTCACCTGTTTCAGCTGTTTTGGCCATTAGGTCCAGTCAGTGCTATCGCCTCGCTTTCCTGCCATGGGAAAGTGGCCGTCGCCTCTGGAACAATCCCCCCCTCCCACAACACACACACACACACACATATACTTGACCAGCGACCAACGGGAGGGGACGTCTATGCAGGGGACCCACAATGCCTCTGGTTTCTCCATGTACAGCTGCCAGTACATGCGAAATGGGAAATGTTCAACCTCCCAAAAAAGGAAGAGGGAGTACATTTCCTCACTGACCCCTCTGCACGAAGCTCTCAGGACATTTTTTAAAAGCATGCACATTCCTCTGGGAGTCCCTGCCAACTCCATAGTATATCATCAGAGAGGCTGAGGGTTTGCCTCTTGACCTCCAAGTGAGCTGTCCCCAGGAACAGGCTTGGACCCTCTCGCCTTTGTCTTCTGATGAAAATAAGGAAGCATAAAAGCCCAATACATGCCAAAGTGGCTGCAAGAATGTTGATTGCCTCATTAGCGAATTCCAAATGGAGAATGATTGATATATTGTACACCACATGGCAGTAAGGGGGGGAAAAAACCCCGTAAATGGTCAGGAAATCAGTCTCCCAGATTAGCTGGTATGTTACCATTATAGCTGCATTCCTCAGAAAGTGTACTTTGGATCCCAAATTTATTTTGACATGCTTTCAAGAATGTTTTGATTTGGCCATTATACCATTACCAAAAAAAAAAAAAAAAAAAGACCAGTGAGTGACTGACATAAACTGTAACATCTAACAACAGCAAGTAAACTCACACTGGCACCATTTTGACAGTTTTTTCCATTATTTTTATTCAAATCATCACAACAATTCTTTTAACCGAATGAATCATGTTGGAGTACAGGGGCATATAAATTTGCTTTGGCAACACAATGAAGATAAGAATAGAAGGATCAATTACACGCCATCACTTTATTTTGGTTTGTGCTCATTGAACTGAGCCTGTCATTCCACCAATGAATCCACTGAGGGGTTAAAGGGGGGGGGGTCCCATCACACCTCCTTCACATACGTCCTCACAGCGATCACGTCTCCCATCCTGCATTTCTGTGGACAGAGAGATCATGTGAGGTCAGGCCGTGCAGATGCAGAGCAGGCGAAGACACATTCCAACATATGCTTTGAGTTTGCATGGATAGGAAAGTTATGTTGCAGCTGACATATATCACGATGATATTCCTAAAATTCCTCTAGCATTCCTCCCTAGTTGGTAACACTCACTTTATCATACTTTGTGGTATATTTGTAAATCTCCAATGACTTTAATATTCCTACAGGGAATTGCAATGGCATTAATGGTTCTGTGCATACTGAAACTACATGGAAAATTTAAAGTGATTTAGTACTTAAGGTGTTTTTTGTTTTACGTTGTTTTATTATGATTTTCTGTGGCACAATTTTTCAGTCTATAATAGATGCATGGCATTAATTGATATCTGTCTAGTATCATTATATGATGGAATAACAGCACTTTTTTTTATCTCAGAAGAGTGTGTGCAAATTTATTCAGATGGTGGGATTTGGAAACACAGATAGCAGAGTTGACAGATCATGAACAAATTAAATAAATATGAGCATTTATACCTCCTGGATTTTCAGATCAGTTATTAAAATAATTTACCATGAAAAGATAAATGAAAAAGCGGGCTTATGAATGATGTCAAAATTGCAAAACAGTGTATACATTAATCAAATGTTGTGGAAAAGTTGTGGGAACTGATTTGTGCAGTGAAAACATTTCCTTACCGCTATCAATTTTCCATCTGTGACTTCCCTCTCAATATTTGTTTCTTTGCCATCCCAGCTCTGTTTCTGCACAAGTTTGCCGTTTTCCAGGGTCACCACGGTCTGCAGGGTATAGAACAGACACATGCCGTTAATTCCAACACAGAAAAAAAAAAAATCTCCGGCCAAATAACTCACGCTGTGTTTTTCTGCCCGGGACTGACCGTTGTCTTTCTGTCGTCTGCGGTCGTTTCGTCGAAGGGCTCATTGAGCTTGAATTTGATTTCAGTTGTTTTGAAAGTACTTTGAGACTTCATGCAAATATTTCCTTGCTCGTCCAGCGTCACCACCAAGTTGGGCTTGGTCCGATTCCCCACCTGGCGGGTTGCAAATCCCACACCTGCAGAGCGGGAGGCCAAGAAATAATAAATGATAGAGTGATGCCAGATGGTATAAAATATAACGATGAGCTGCTCAAACTACAGGAATTCCATATTTTGACATTTAGTTTCATTTTGTTTATCTTGGGAAATCTTAAGGACTCAGTGCAAGCAATCCAGAAAATAGCACAGTAATTATATCAATATTATAGCAAAACTACAGCATATATAAAATAACTCATAAAAGTATAGCACCACAGGAGATTAGGAAAGCATTAGGGAATATGATAGGGTCACTGTGAGCTCAGTGTTGTGAGAAAATGCACATGAATAGCCTTTTCTGGTGATATCTTTTTTAATCAGGGATATAAATCACATATTGTCCTACCAATTGCCTTCATGTAGTCATCGAAGTTCTCACTGGAGATCATCTTCCACGTCCCAACAAACCTCTCAACCATGTTTGCAGCTGATGTGATATCCTCAACAGCCAGGGGAGTCGCTCCGGATTCAACTGTCTTCCAGTGTGAACGGCTGCAAAGCGTTTTTAAGGGACCAGTCCGACACCCTGCGCGGCCCGGCGGCCCAATCGCGGCCCGCCACGTCACAGCATCCCTGTTCCGCAATTTCCTGTGGACTAAATTGGACTGGGTGAAAGGGTTTTGTGGAGAGGAGACTCATCTAAACTGTGTGCCAAATTACATTAAAGCCTACTGTGTTGGAGGTCGAGGCTTGCATAATGTTCTCCCAAAGGCTAGAATGGTCTGTTTTATCAGGGAAATGGTTCACTAAACAAGAACACATGGCCCTCGACTAATCATGGCACTGCTTTCCAGCTACAGTCTCTAATGTAGTCTATAACAGATATGTGACAAGAGAAAATAAGTACAAGTGATATGTAATGAGTAATTATATATAATAAATTACTGCATCTAAATTAATAGTATTTTTCCACCTAAGTGTTTTTATTTTGCATTACAATGCCACCAAAATAGCAACATAGTCCAATAAATTACCGTTTTAACTGCAGGAGTGAAGTGTGCAGTCTCCTCTATCTTTTTTCAGCAAAAAAGCAAGAGACAGACTAAGGGAAATGCTTAGTTGAGGCTTTCAGTTTGGTCGGAAACAATGCAGAATATGTATTTTAAAAATTAGTCAGCGTCAGTTCACACCAGGGCATACACATTTCAGCAAAGTAGTTTTATTATAAACATTTAAGCATATACACAGATAGATACATATAAATACATTTAACTTGAGGTTTATTTCTTCGCTCCAGCTTTTGCCTGTGGGTCTTTGGCGATGCAGCGTGACTGAAACACGCCCATCATCTCGCTGCTGGTCAGCTTGGCCCCCTTCATCACCAGCCTCTCTCCATCGACTGCAGAAGAGAAGGACAGCAGAAATTATCTTCAACAGTGATGACTTGATAATTCAGTTTTGGTTTGAATCAAATCTAAGTCTTCAATTGTATCACATAAAAAAAAAATGGACAAGAAAACTGGGAAATGGACCACGTTTTTCGTGTCAAAAACCATTCTCTCATTCTTGCCAGATTAAATCTTGACAGTCTGCTGAAGAGGCAAGTTAGTGACAGTAACTAATGATTACAGACACTGCAATAACTCATTACAGGCAGAAATGATGATGATGACCGTGTGTTGGGACTAATAGAGACAAAAGAGTGAAAAGTCAACTGTAAGCAGAGGTACAGCAGTAAACAATAGGCTACTACCATACAACACACTGCTGACCTATGGCAGACATTTCTGCTTTTGGTGATGACTTTACTCATTGTGTGTGGGTGATATTTATTGTGTAATATCAAACAGCAACCACAGCACCATCATGTCAGCATAAAAGTCAGTGAGCCCACCCTGTAGCTGAGAGTGCCTGCTGGGATTCAGCTCAGTTGTCCTGTGTAGAGACAACATGCATTTTTTTTCCCGGGCTTGATAAAATAGCCATGAAGATATCATTGCTGCACCCTGCTCATTTTCAGCGGTTTCCACCAGCTCAGCTAGCAGTGCACCACTGCAGTTATATGGGGCTTATTTCATCACTGACATGATGGTGGATCAATTTGAGAAAAAATAATAGAGGAAATGCACATTTTCCTCTTCAAAAATGTCTCCCAGAAATTCTTCCTGTGAGTGGCAAAACTATCATTAGAGAATACAAATCAGCACCAGGCAAAATTTAAGACCTGATAAATATAGTTTATAAAAACACCCAAAATATAATTACAGTGTTTTCAAGACACAGAACTGCTCCTCTCTTGCTCTCCCTGTCTGCATCTCCCTTCATGACCCCCTTTCTGTGTTTCTCTCTCCTTTGTAAAAACCAAGACAATGACATGGGATTGATTTCTATATAAAATATCTGTGTTTAGTCGAACCCATTTATTGCAACAACAGTCAATACAACTTCACTGAACTTGTTTGTGATGCAGAATTGCGACAGTCCCAAGCAGAAAGCTGGGCGCTGGCCATGTTCAGTAGATAGAAAATGCCAACAAATGTATGAAATGTGCAGATTTCCATCCTTAATTACATTTTGCCCAGAGGGAAAGTGTTAGTCCATGGTTTTGCACCTGCTGGTCTTACTCACGGTATGTAATGTCCACTACAGGTTCAGACTTGTTGTGTTTCACCGTGGTTGTAACCTCACAGTTCATGTTGGTGGCCCTGGCCTTCTCCGAGCCGACCAGCACCAGAAACTCCCTGGAGACAGAAGGAAGGCCGATTTAGATCCGATTATAGGTCCCAGACTCCATGGACGAAGAAACATAGGGCTTAGGGAATTTTAACCAATCCTAAAACACCATTATTTATTAGTATGATATTGATGCTTGTTCCAGCAGATACTTTAAGTTCACTCCTGTGAATCAGAAGCAGTGAGGTGTGGGTGCTATCTGTGCATTTCAAATAAACATAAACCCTAACAGCACAGGGTAAAGATAAGACACATCTCTAAATCCAACACATCACAATACAAAAATGTGACAATTGGTATCATGGGAGAGAAAAATTAATCCCAGCATTAGCCTGATTTGATTCCACTTTAGTAATCATAAATTAGATCACTTGCACTTTATAATTTCAGAAAAGCCGTGTCTCAAAAATCATACTATTTGTACTTTGTTATTACAACGTCTTTAAAATGTTTACATTCTAGCAATCCAGTGCCATTGTTACAGAGGTGTGTGATCTGGAAATAAATCTAATTTTGCGCAGTCATACCCTCTTGTCATTGAACCTTTAATTATTTATGTGTTTACACTGTATCAGACTGTTAAGCCCGTAAGGTGTGTCAAATCATATATGAGATAAGCAGATATTCCCATCACTAATACAAGACCTCCATGATTTTCCTGCTGAAGCACATTAGAGGAATTTACTGATGACCCTACAGGATCAAAAGTGTGAGGATACAGGAGTTTTGAGAGTTTGTTCAATTTCTACGGCTGTAAACCCATGCCACAGCTTTTTCACACCTCCCTGACCCCAAACAGATTTTAGTAAGAGGGAAACTGTGGTGTTTTAAGCTGATAAAAACCCAAGGCTGACGGCTTTAGCAGAAATTATAGCTAGTTTTGTGAATTGAACAACAACGCAAGTCACCTCAGAATACTTAGTGTTAAACCCTCAGAAACAAACCAAGCATTTGCCTAAAATTTGATTATTCGACATCAAAAACAGAGTCAAATAAAGACAAACAGCAGGTAAAATTCAAGTGCGCTTCATTAAATGTCAGGACCACAGGCTGGTGGTTACAGCGTGCTACAAAACGTCGCTCACGGTGGCCTCGTTTACTAATTTCAGCGTTAAAAATCACGCACACACACATAGACACACACACTTACCGTGTGGACCGGACATTGGGCTCAAACGGACAGAACTCAACCGCTATTCTCTTCACAGCTTTCAATATCACGGCCGACTTACTGGGAGCCGCCATGTTTTCTTAGTGACCTTTAACCCGGACACTGACAGACGCTCCCCGTAGGAGCCAGTAGAGGGCGCCAGCGGATAACATAACCAAGTCACTGTGCACTGTGCTGTTAGGTGACTGACATACTGCTGCTTAAATACGTTTAAAAAACAATGCATGAATAAATAAAGAGGATAAGTATACAAAAGATACTGATGGAGGTAATAATGGAGTTGTAAATTTCATTTTAGACGTATAGGCCTAATCAATGTCTAAATCAGCAGTGATGATTAAGTTGCAATGAAACCGATACAATCAATATCTGCAACTATGATTTAAAAAAGCATGATTACAGTGATTAAGATGAAGATAGTGATGATGATGATCATGATGATGATGGTAGTGATAGTTAAGGCCACATTTATAGCCTCTGTCTAATTCTCCAAAAATCACTACAATGGCTGGCTCATCAGTGTTGGTATTTGAAATGCTTGATAACGTAATCAGCAACACATATTAATTTTGCGATAATTGGCTCAGTGAGGTTTCTGAACGGAGTGTGTCATCCCTTTATATATTTAAGAGTTTCTGGACTGCTTTGCAGACTGCCTCAAGCCAGCAGGGTCAGCCGTCCCTGTTGTTGATAATGACTGACAGTGAGGCTGGAAATGTATTGCATGAAATATTGTGGGCTGTGTTTAAATGTATTTCCAGTGTGGTGTAATTTTAAGGTGGAGGAGTGAAGGTCTTGTCAGTACTGAGCGATGGATGGTATTCTGTTTTTGGGACGGCAGACTTTACAGTTGGGCCTTGTGGAGGTGTTGTGGGCCCACGATGGGAGGTGCCCATTGTAAAGTCTAAACTGTAATCACATCCTGCTCTCTCCCACACTGACCACAAGGCCTACTTTCTATGTAAACACTCCCAAGTAGTAGTTTAATAGCACATGGGATAGTGACATCTGGTGCTTTACACTGGTGATTTTTCAACGCCATGCAATTAGCATTCTGCATAGCATCATGTCTTGGTGTTATGACATGACACAGCTCATTGAGGCTAACTCAAGGGGAAACTGCATGTGACACCCTCCTGTAATCATCTGACAAACAATGTCACGCAGCAGAATTGAGTTAGGACAGGATGAGTAGGGGGTCTGTCAGGCACTAAGTCAATAAGGGAGGTGCACTTCTCCAAATAGACAATCAAACAGACACATCTCATAATCAAATAGACAAGGGAGAGGGGAAATGGTTGCTAGCTACTGCTGTTTCCTACACTCAGCAGATGAAAAAGGTCAAAAGCCCGACGGGGTGCAAGAACAGTGCCAAAATGGAAATGCAGTCAGATTTTGTCTGTGTTGGCACTTTAGTCAAATTTGATTAGCGTGTGAATTGTTTGTGTGAAGTGAGGGTCTGCATGCAGTGGAGATTTTTCTGCAGGAGAGCAGGTGTGTGGCAGTGGGGGTATGACTCAGTGGTAGGGCATTTGACTGTGTATCGAGAGGTCTCCGGGTCAAATGTGGATGCCCCCTGCTTTACATATTAACAGACAGATCAGGGTCTAAGCAGCTGTGCTTCTGAAAAAAGATACTGAAAACCTACTGTCTCTGGGGTTGTTCTACAGCTGACTTTGACCTCTGGCTTCCCTGTAAAGCGAAACGTTCTTTACAGGAATAAATCCTCACATTATGGCTGTTTCAAAACAAGATACTGTACTGAAAACTAATGGTAGGGTCTCTTCTAAACATCCATTGCTTGTTTGATTTGACAGAAAAGATAACTGATATACATGACTTGCTTTTTTCCTACACAAACACACACATAGGCCTAATATCCCATCCTAAAGAAAATATCAGCATTCTGTGGGGAATAGCTCTATGATAATTGATAACTTACAGTTTCTATGATTTGAAATTTTGTATAATTTGGAGTTTGCATAATTTGATTATTTGTGTCGCATTGTATAATTTTGTCAACAATCGCTCTACAGATGCAGATTCTTTGTGGTGAACAATGAACATGACATACAATTAAATTTTTTATGTTGATTACAGCTGTATGATGTTGTTTGATGCTAATTCTACCACTATGTAGCCTGTAGTAAAACACTATACCTGTATATCCTCATCACCAATGGAACAGCAGTGGTCTGTTGGTGATATAATTAAATAATATACTTGGATAAAACTCTAGAAATGTTGGCCAAACTTCATGTGTTTTTTTCTCACCAGCACTGTAGCAGAGAAAGTACAGCACACTCAGAAAGTGTGAGTAAACACTGCATACAGGAACCAGCTCATCAGCCCATACATACATTTACAGTTGTAGCACTTTTTTCCCCTCCCCTCGTTCAGTATGGCTGGTTATTTTTAGCCATTCTGTATTCAGGGGGTGTGAAGAACAAATGTGTTTTTCTCACATCAGCACACCCCGGCTTCTACAATTTATCCTAACTTCAACACGCCTCGAGTCTCTTTCCTGAGCTGGCAACAATACAGCTAAAGCCTGCGATACTTGTGATACAGAGGAGGCACAGGCCTCTAAATTTAGACGTGGGACCACTGAGAAGCAGAAGCATTTCCTTTACTCACTCCAACCACACCCTACTACACACACACACTTACGTAGGTATAAGACCTGTATGGTATTGTCCTAAATCAAGAAAGTGGAGGAGAGGGCGCTCTGAAACAATGAATGCTCAAGGGGATGGTTGACCCTGCAGAAAAAAGGGGTCAAGGGGAGCGTTTGTGTTTGGCCATTTGTTTTTGAACACCCGGAGGCCTAAAAATAAGAGCAGTGTTGCTGAATCACCCATTGAATCTGTCTATAGGAGGAGAGGCAGGAACGGCGGCGAGGGAGCAGCCTTTGTTGGCTCCATTTATTAACCCAGGACTGCTCTCTGAGGTCCCATTTAGTTTACTGAAGACTACAGCTATTGTCCTACCACAAGATTTTCTTTCCTCTTGCATCTGTCAGACTCTCTGCCTGAGCAAAATAATATGTTATGAAACGGCATTTTCACTGCAAAAACAATTCCCCAAGGAGACATTGGTGTTGTGGATGTTGTGCTTGTTGTGGACTATCTCAACCTGTGGTGCTATTAGGCTTTGGCATTGTCTTCACTACTGCTTGGTGCAAGTTGCGTCAGCTGGGCTTTTTTGTTGTTGTTGTTGTTTTTTTATAGTTGTTTTTTTCCCCCAAAATGCAAGTTTGTCATGCGTCATTAGTGCTACCCTATTGTAGCGAAATGTGGCTCAATATGCTACTCAGTAACAGTAACATTCAGTCTAAGAATTTATAATATTCCCATGGTCCCCGCCATCCCAGTTAATATGTGTGAATATGGAATATGGAGCCTGCAATACTATCAACATTTTAAATGTGGAGCTGCTCCATAGAGAATGAATTGTGAAAGATCATAAAGGTGACTGTGTGAGCACCCGGGAGAGTTTCTGGAAATAAGCATACATTTTCTGGGACTGATACCCTGTGGGAGGTAAAGTTGCCTCTCCACTGGTAGTCCTTTATGCAGTCAGTCTTAAAGTTGGGACTGGGGAGCTCCCAGGGGACCTTTGGGGTTTCCCAGGGGATCCCAGGAAATTCACAACATGGTTGTTGTGACAGAAAGCATGAAAACAGCTTTGCACTTTGAACTATATTTTTCACGCTCTCCTCTCTGGATTTGAAATATCACTGGTTATGTAACTCTTCAGTACAAAAACAAAAATGTTCTGTGATGGACTCCCCGGAGCAAACCCTGAGCAGATGAGAGTCCCGGGGCTGATTTGTATCTGTTTGGAGCTGCTGGCACGAAGGGTTTGAGAATCCCTGCTCTCACGCATCGGCATACCTATTTCCTGCTTATGGAGCTTTTAATTATTTATCATTTTTTCATTACTGCTATCGAATATAATTAACAGCACATGAATAAACATTATATTGCCAAATACAGCCAATGGTTTATTAATCAGATATTTCCTTTGGGGAAAAAAATTATTGTGCAACATTTTTATAGGTGTGTTTCATTATATTATATTTGGAGGTAACCTGGTTTACTTGTGTCTTATTATGAATGTAGATGTATTGTATTATAGCCTAATGGGGAAAAAAAATATCAACTGCACATTTCTGTTGAGTATTAATTCAATATGGCTTGTGGTATGGCAACATCTAATACATTTCTCACTAAAACTGCCAAACATCTTACATTTATTAATTTCCCAGGACAAAGTGGAATAGTAACTTATGATTGAGTGGATATTAATAACTGGTTAATTAGATAAATTATTACACACAGCTCAGTAAACAATCTTGCATGGTTTAGTGGGAATCTGTCATGCTCTCCATTGTGATGACAAAGTTTGGCTTCACTTAACTTAAGGTATGCCCCTACCTGTCCGCATGCGGCTGACGCCCAGGTATTTCTGAACGCCAACACTGAGCC
The DNA here is from genome assembly GCA_900302555.1 of Myripristis jacobus. Classification (NCBI taxonomy): domain Eukaryota; kingdom Metazoa; phylum Chordata; class Actinopteri; order Holocentriformes; family Holocentridae; genus Myripristis; species Myripristis jacobus. The sequence continues at coordinate 7,514 of OMLB01043596.1, read as the reverse complement.
AATCCAGCCGGCTACGGTGAACTACATGTCCCATGAAGCTTAGCGCGGCTGCTCTCTGCCACTCCTCCTCCTCCCAGCAGCGTCCTGGCTGCCGGAGTGCGGAGCGGAGCGGAGCAGGCTGAGCAGCTCCGTGTGTCCACAAATGTGCGCAGGGTGAAGAAAGCGGCTCGTTGCTTGCTGTAGCTGTAATCTTGGGTCCACAGAGTCTGTATCAGTTTTATCCTGTTAATGCAGCGGCGGAAGGTTTCGCATCAGGATAAACGCGCACTCAACAAATCCAGCGACTTTCAGGTTACCGGGCACTGAATGCTGATTTTTGGATAGTGCTTTGTGGTAAGTGACCTTTTCGTGTCTTCACATCACATAGCCATGTAAAAGTTGTATTTGGCCATGGGTGTTTACTTTTTGCCTGTCAGTGCGGCGCTGGAGTGAGTGTCTGTGCGTATGGATGGGCGCATTGGGAAACTTCATTGACAGAGTGTAGTTTTGAATGCGGCAGCCGCGTACTCACAGTCGCAGTGAAACAAATTTGGGGATGCGGTGACAGTGATGCTGGCGCAAGGACTTGTTGCCTTCTAGCAGAACATTTCATCCGCTATCCACCATCCGTGTTAATATTCAAGGCAAAAGCAGTGGATTTCGCAGGTTGTCGGCAACGCGATCAGTGAGGCACCTGAAGATTTTGGCAGAAGTCGACAGTTTTGGTGCAGTTGCATCTGTCTGGCTCTCCTCTCCTGCCTTTCCTCCCGTTATAAGGCTGCTGCAATAGGCCTGTTTTAAGAGGGAAACTCAACGTAACGCCAGCATTTTACTGTATGTAAAATAAGCATCACTGCAAAATACAGTACATGGTGTAACCTTGGTGTTACCTTCAAGTCACACCGCCCTTGCCATGACCAAAAACCACAATAATAAATGCCACCGTTGCTGTGTCTGGATTTGTGTTTGATTTACTTCATTGTGGTTTACGGGTTATTTGCTTTGTTTTAATCTTCCACCATTAATAATGCTGTAATATTCCAACAGGATATTAGTTATGTTTTGCATTTTTCTCGTGATATTTGTGTCCTTATACATTTTACTATATGATTACCACATTTTTTTTTGTCAGGGTCACTAGGACATTTATGAAAATGTATTTAACCATAATTATCATGAGATAGGCCTGCATTCGTTGATGCAAATAACTTTGTCACATGCAAGGTCTCTCTCTGTCTGTCTGTCTGTCTTCTCTCTCTCTGTCTCCCCCTCCACACCCTTACATATGAATGGTCTCTATAAGCATACGCACAGTGCAGATGGTGGTCGGGTGGCTGGCTGTCTGCATATCTCTAAGCCCCCTGGATATTCTCACATATACATACACAGCTCTGTCCTCATTGACACTGACAAGTACAAGCATTTCTCCTCCCTGCAGACTTAAGCCGATGTGCATGCATGGACAAACACACACACACATACACACACAAACATATATGTTGATGTGAGCACACACATGCACTAGTGCTTAAACAGACAGAAGAACACACGCACATTCCAAAGCCACACTCCTCCCTCCTCTCTCATATGGCTTTCTTATGTCTTTTGACCGGCTATGATTGTGATTTTCATAAGAATTTGCGCTTTCCTGACCTTGGCAATAAATAAACACTCTCTCTTTCTCTCACTTTCTCGCTCATTTTTCTCCCTTTCCCCTCTTCGACTCTGGCCTCCTCCTCCTCTCTCCCTATGCACTCCTCTGTCTTT
>OMLB01043595.1:0-21010 GCA_900302555.1 Myripristis jacobus | reverse complement strand
GCCTGCGGGGATTCATATATGAGCAGCCAGGTAACTCACTGTGTCCGGTGGCGGAGCTTCTTCTTCTTCGCACTTGGCGGCCGCGGTTGAAACGATGACAAACAGGAATTACGTCACCAACTAAACTTTTATTTTGTAGTAACGAGTAACGAAGATGGTTAAGAGAAATGTATCGGAGTAAAAGTACACATTTTATTTCGGAAATGTAGTGAAGTAAAAGTAAAAGTTTTCAGAAATATAAATAACAAAGTAAAGTACAGATATGTGAAAATACAGTAACGAAGACTCGCTACCCTGTCTTTCTTACTGGGTCACTATAGCCCCTACACCCGTACCTGACTTCATCAATTATTCCTAAAGGCAATAGCAAGTGAACACAATACAAGAGAGACTTGAGTCATTATCAGCCAGGAAGTGCATCAGTGCACACTTAATGCCAACTGTGCAGGTAAAAAAAGAAAAAAAAAAAGGACTGGCTTTTAAAATCCAGCATCAGGGATGCGCACAGCCAGGCTCAGATTTGCAAATTGAGATGAAGGATTTGTTTACAACTGCAAGACTCAGTTTCGCCTTGTTTGAGTGGGCGATGCAAATTGCAGTGTAATCTATCACGCCAGTCTTTTTTGGTTTTCTTCGGTTCATTGAACGTGGTCTGATGAATTCAGATGAAGAAGCCGGATGCAGCCAGCTTTTCAATTATTTGATGAAACCAACGCAACAAAGCATACTTAGTCGAATCACTCTCGGACAGCGGCACCCAGGAGCCAAAGCCAGCAGTGGCGTTTGAAATATGTATGCAATCTGCATATCTCATTGTGCGTGTGTGTGTGTCCCATATGTTTATTAGTGTGTGTGTGTATGTGTGTTCGTCCTCTCACCTTGGCCTTCCCCATGGGGCCATTGATGCAGCGCCAGCAGCACACACCCAGTTGCCCTGTCACTCGAAAAAGGCTGAGTCAGACTCAGGTTCATTATGACCAGGCAACGTTCCACAAATACTTAAGTGTGTGTGTGTGTTGATGAGAGAGAAACAGAGTGACAGGCAGTGTAGAGAGTGTGTAAATGTCTATACAGTGTGTGTGTGTGTGTGTGTGTGAGAAAGAGAGAGGAAGAGAAAGATCGGGAGAAAAGAAAAAGAGGGGTGTAAAAATTCAAGAGAGCCGAGCAATCGCAAAAAAGCTGCCAGACATTGTCATCATAAATTAAGCGTTATAATAAAGCTGAAGGGTCTGTCTGGCAAAACACAAAAGTGTGATAGTAAAGTGTCAAGTAGTCAGCCTGTAACCCTGCCTTCAGACTGCTGGCAGCGACATCACACACTGCACCGTGGCTGATCTGAACTAGATGGTTGCCAGCCAGTGATGCTGCAGCGGAAGGCAGATCACGGAGTAACTGTGCTGAGCGACTGTCCACTGATGGGCAGCGTGGAGGTTTTCTACATGAATATACATGAAGGACACACAAGGAAACTGGAGTCAACATGCACCATTTATCAGCTCGTGGAAAAATGATGAATTGATTTCCCAGCGACAGTTTTCTTGAGATGCTGATTGTCCAGAAGATGCACTTAAATGTGATGTGAGGCACCAATCTAAAGGATGCACTGCTTATATTGCAGCTTTTACATTTCTGCGTTGATGTGCATGTCGCCGATTTCTTGTACGCGTAGGCTACATCCCCCTATGTTCAACCGATCAGAGTGCGTGACCTTGCATAAACCTGACACAAAATTGAGATTAGTACACAACGCCTACTCAGAGACGCTTCCCAGCCTCAAATAAGCATCAGTTTATGTGCAGAGATGCTATTTCCACTGAAGTATATCCCATTACTTGTCTTCTATCTCAGCTGTTCTCAACATTTTTGGTGTCAAGGACCCTGAGATTGACACTTATATCAGGCCGTGGACCCGTATTTGATAAGATGTAGTCTCAGTCATGGATACCCATCTGATAAGATTTAGGTATTCCATAACTATCTGTACTGTAGATTGGCAGATTATCAGTGAAGAGTGTGACACTGAGCCGAATAGTCATTACATTCTCTACATTCTCTCATTAGGCTAACTTCTAGTTAATGCAAAAATAGTGAGATTAAAATATGCTACTTTTTTCTGTCGCCCCCCTGGCTGCTGTCATGGACCCCAAGTCGAGAACCGCTGCTCTGTCTCATCCAGTTTCTTTCCCAGAAATGTTGCTCAAAAGACGGCTTTGCACCCACAAAACCAGTTTGACTCTGTGAGCGGAGGTCAACGTAATTATCATGGCAAGAACGGAGAGAGGGAGGGAAGGATGCGGCGAGGCAGCCGGGAGGAGAGGTAGGAGAGCGAGGGAGGAGAGTGAGCAATGTTTTCCAGGGAGAAAAATCAACATGTCAGTTAATGAGGCAGAATGTGGACACCAAGCAGCAAATTAACATTTGGTACGGTGCGTTGCACGAGCGACACATCTTTACCAGCCAATAATGCCACAGTGACACACACACACACACACACAAATGCATGCATGTTATGGTAATAATAAGAGACCTCTGATTCTGACATTTTAGTTTAAGAGCTGACGATGTGCAGAAAAGAGAGCGGGAGGGATGCAAGATAAAACTGCTGCAAATGATTCCAGATAACAGTGACCATATACTATTCACACTTGAAGATTTTAATTATGGTGAATAAATGCTTTACGGTTAACAATTCAGCATGAACACATGGAAACATGCAATTATTCTTTGTTGGTCAGACTGTAGAACAACCCATTGAGCATTTAGGGCTAACAATAAGAGACTCAAAGGGAGCAAGAGAGAGAGAGAGAAAGAAAGATAAAGAGAGAGAGGGGGGGTGGGAGGAGGAAAAAGGGAAGAGGCAGAGAGAAAGGCGAGAGGAGAAAACAGAGTGACAGATAGCTCATGGAGAAAAGGACTGAGGGCATGGTGGAAGAACAAACAGTTGCTCCACTTTCCTCTCCTCCATCCACAGTTTAAAATTGAATTAGCAATGAAGTATTTATACAAGCGCAGGGTGGATTTTCCAGCTCGATGCCTCTGTACAGTAGACAGCAGGGGGGGATAGTGACTTGCCTTGAACCCAGGAGATACAAAGAGAGCAGTTGATTGGGGTCTTTTCTGTTTTTTTTTTTGTTTGTTTACGTGCTTTAGGCACAATGGCACATTCACCGGCGCGCTCACAAGGTCATTCCCACCGAGAGAGGGGACGGAAAAAGGTAGCGAGAGAAAGGAAGTAGCAGGAGAACGATGAACAATCAGAGCTGACTGTGGAAATTGCTGCCGTGTTCGCAGCCTAAGTGGCCCTGCTGAACGGTGATGCTGGCTCTCAGTGTGTGAAGTGATATCCCTGAATGAATGGCAGCTGTTCTTGGCAGAGAAAGTGTTGGTATTATACTTTGTGTCCCTTTCCAGTGTAGTTTTTCTACTCGAAAACTAATATTGTCTACATTGAGTGCTCATTACAACTCAACAGCTGTAATTTTGTGTATGTGTGTGTGTTTGCGGTGTCACTTGCTTTGCTGCCTGGAAATCCCAGAGGCTTCACTCATCTCCATCTAGATCAAACCAGCGTTCAATATCCTATCTAGTGGAGAGTGCACATTCATAAACACACACATACACACAAACAATAAGGCACACACAACCACATACACACAGCCTGACGATAGATGACAGCCAATCAAGGAGTTAGTATTTTTTAGACATTATTTCTCTTGAAAATATTAAAATACTGCATCTGTGCAAACATAAGAGGCCTGCCGTTTTGACCATCGCACAACAGAAAAACATCCCTGCAACTCTGTGAAGACACGGTGAGCGCAGTTTTCATCATCATTGAATCATCGAATTAAACATTCAAATCCCAAAGTAAATCAATAACACATTTTATTTGCCCGTGAGTCAGCAATTTTTCCCTCTCATGTTTCCTCAAGTAAACAAAAAAATGTTTCTAAAAAGGCAAAAAAAAGTGAGCCACAAAAATGGCTGGAAGGAAAGCCACTAAAATATGCAAAATGTTGTTTTATTGCAGACTAAAATATGCAACTTTTACAGCCTTATAGGCCTCGACAGGAAACAGAAAAAAAAAAAAAAACACACAGAAGGCTTAAAGCTAGGGTGGGTAACTTTGCAGAACGGGTGGACCTTCGTTGAAAATATGAACTCAAACAGCTCCCAACTGAGATTCAGTACCTCATCCAAGTCGACTGGATTTTTTTCTCAGTGGATTTAGCTTGGCTTGGGTCCTCTGTGTATAATGAGGATTTTGTCAAAATTATTAAGAATTGAAGTCACACAAGCTTGAAACAGGCCACTATTTAAGCAGGCCGCTCACTTTGCAACGTGTTTCGAAACACGCTGCAACACGGTGCCTTCCCTCCCAGTCATCATCCCATAATAATAAAAACTCACCAAATATCAGCTATACTACGCAGCTATAACCTGGAAAGCCACTGTATCCTCGTTAAATGCCTTGCTATGGACATTTATCTCTATTTTTCATACAGGCAAATATCACAAGCCCTGGTCACACCTGCTGTAAAACATTTTTAACCTACATGTCCTTGCTGATTACTTGCTGGTTTCCAAGGAAGATTAACAACTCTGCTTTGTCTGTCTAAAGCCAGCCTGTTAGCCTCCAGGTTAAAACACAGAGGTCGCATTGGGCAGCTCCCAGATATGAAATGCATGTAGCTGTCTGAAAGTGAACCAGGCCATTTCTGAAAAACACTAATTCTCAGAAAGTGTCGGTGGACGGTTAAAAGAGAAAATTGGACACCAAAACGTCCTCTCAAGCCTTAGGGCCAGGGGTGAAAGTGGACTGGAGCCAGCTGGAGAGCAGCTCCGGCGCGCAGGCCGAGCTGCAGCACATCAGCCTCCAATCATAGATGTTTAATCCACCGAGCGAAGGCAGCTCTTGACCCCGCATATTTCATTCTGCGGTGGCAAGACTGACGTTTCGCCCCAACAATTTGTTTCATTTCGTCTACGGTTACGTCTTCTGGCTTTGATATCCATGAATATGACTCGATAAATGTATTATCCTGTGGTTTGTGCCTTTGTATACTCTGGATCCCTTCCAAACTGAATTCAGGAGTTACGTTTTCATTCTGTGGCATATTCATCTGATTTTTATTTGCTGACAAAAATGTCATGATATCTTCTCAACCCAAGTCCATTTTTCTGTGTCGTCTTGTTACCATCCAGGAAAAAGTGCTGTTGATGAATACTTTTTGTTATAGTTAGTAAACTAAATTTACACCGGTCAGAAGTGCACGCGATGAAAAGAAAGGCTCTCAGTGATTCTCTCTCCATTCAGTGATCCCACCTTGACAAAATATTCTGACTGAACAAGATGTTCTCTTCCAGTCTTGAGATGTGAGCAAACATTTCATTCACCAGGCAGCAACCATGATCAGTGTAATAAACTCAAGTATTTTCAATGAGCCGACACTTTAACTCTATTGAAACTTAAGAGTGTATAGACCCCTTGAGATGAAGGGCTGAAGCTTGTCACATGGCCACAGACACACTGCTGCCTTTCAGAGCCAAGATAACAAATACTTAACATTTGTAATGCCCATGATTGAGAAATTGGATATTATAATTATTCTATTTTCACTTGCAAGGAAGATAATTAAAGGACTGATGTAGAACTATTTATAATATGAAGCGTAATGTAAGCCCGACCACTGCTGATGCCACACACACACACACACACATATACACCATTCACCTGCCAGGGCATACATCAGGAATTGCCTGCAGCATAAACCCCAATGCAAACCCTGCATATGGCACACACAAAGTACATTTCCCCCCGTTTGCTTTTCTGCACTCACTCAGCAGTACTGCCCCAGCACAGCACGATAATTACCACCTCTGCTCGGGAAAAATGAGGAACTGAAGTAGCAGTGAATGTTGCATAATTTCTTTTTAATGAAAGGAGTTGTGATTTAAAAACTGTACCATTATAATATTACATTAAGTATCCGAAGAACATATTGGAGCACTTCAGACTGCACTCGAACCAGTTGGATCAGAAAACAAGGACAAATGTTGAACCAAATTGAAAAAAAAAAAAAAAAATGCTCCATCAAACCGATACTATATACTATACTATATGAATTCAGATCATGCCAATATGCTGTAAAATCTGCCGAGGCCTGGAAAGCGATGGGGGCGGGGTGCGTCCAAAGATAGTTACTTCAGTGCATTAGTGAGCCTAAAGGTCACATGATCCATTACAGACACTGTGGAGCTCTAATTTCATTACATAATCCCCGACTGTGTGTGTGTGTGTGTGTGTGCCAGTATGTGTCACTTTCATTTTCTCTCTGATAATTTTTTTTTGCAATTAATATAGAAATGTATTCCCCTTTACCAAATATGGTGCTGACCTGTGAATCGAGCAGCCAATCACAGCAGGGGTGCAGCGCTGGAGAGAAAGTGTAGGGGTATAACTGTAGGGCAATGATGTGAATCAGGTATGCATTTTGTAGCTGCTGTATGTTTGAAATATGTACATTACTATGGCCCTTTTGATGCGTGATGGAGCTGCCTGGGATGCAAGAGAAAACTGGGATGCAAGTCCAAAAGACAAGCAAACAAACAAAAAAGACTGTCGAAGTCAAGTTTTTTTTTCATTTGACCTGAGGAAATATGATTTCAACCAGGTGTAAAAAATGCCAAAATTACAACATATGGGATCCTATTAAAGTGCTAGTCTTTCACTTTCTAGATTTGACTCTATTCCCTAAGATCCCCTTCTGCCTCTGGTCACTTTTTGTAGTTTAAAAGTTGTTGTTTTTTTCGGATTTTTGGTTGTAGTGAGAAAACCAAAATCGTGGCTACAACTGAGAAATTAAGCCGATAGATACATGACAAAAGATGGTGACACCTGGCCTGGTCAGGTTCTGCAGTCCCAAAGGAGTTTGCTTAATAGAAGAATTTGCTTTATACATATATTTTAATATGTAAAAATTAAAAAAGAAAAATGTATCTATCTTACTGCTCGTTTCCGGTGCTGAGTTAAAATTCAGTGTCAACGTCAAATTAAATCTGGACCTGGAAATCTGGTGTTGCAGACCCTTTTTTTCCTGAGTGTTGTCATAAAACAACAAACTCTTTTCCTCTCAGGACCTGATGACTAGTCTTAGCCGTCGGGTTGGAGCAGCATATCATATCTTATCACCCGCCACGGCGAGCTCCCATTCATCTCCCCTCGCCACATCAGCCCACAGACATGCCTCAGCCCGCGCTGCGTCATGCCGTAATCACCACGGTCGCCTCAGACTGCATGGCATGTGACCCTGGGGTCGGAATAAACTTTTCCACCTGATTTACAGCTGTTAGCCCTCGCTCGGTGTGCCAGGGCTCCAGCGCGGACGGCCTTGCTAACAATGGTGATGCATGCTGTGATTAATGGGAACAGGCTGGCAGATGAGCTTTGACTGGTGAGGATCTCAGCGACTGCACATCACCCTAATGGGCCAGCGGCAGATTGACTCCCTGATCCTGTGACACCGATGCTTCAAAACTCTACATCTATTGCTCAAAATAAAGCCTCTCAGAGGAGCGCCGCGACATAAAATGTAGATAAAATTATGTCAAAAGGAACAAAATATTTAAAGCCCGGTTACCAGGATAAAATGTTGCCATTTTACGTTTCTGCAAACCAACAAATACGTTGAAATGTCAACGTTTCTAAACCAAAATATGTTTTATATCAACATTTAGACGTGTAGCCAATTTGGTGGAGCCTGTGTCAACGTCACGTGACTGTTCACGCTGGCTAATGCAAGCTCATCAGCTGCTAAATCCGCTTTCGTTTGCTTCGTTAGCTCAAGCACCTGCTAATTGGCCACCAAAACTGCTTGGTTAAGGTTAGGAAGAGGTCATGGTTAAAGTTAGAGACAAACGAACAAGCTTGACATGGGGCTCGAATCTGGTCTGCAGAGGCAAAATCCTTTTGATTGTGCCATCCGCCACCCCACCTACCACCTAATGTGGCGTTTCTCACTCACTTTACACCACGTCACAAAACTTGAAAATGTGACATTTCAGCACACCCTTGGTTTGCAGAAATATAAAATGCTAACATTTTTTCCCCGACGACAGAACTGGGTATTCCACTACACGCTGAATATCAAGCTTCGCAGTGGAGTCGTGCTGCTCTTGGATATGATAAAATCCCCTTTGATAGCATCCTTTATAATAATTTGACAGGCAAGATGTAGGCCTACACCACTTCAGCTGTGACACTAATACCAACATTAGTGTCAGTGCATGTCAGCAGTAGCCGAAAAATGTCTGAGCTCATAATGAAGGCGCACACACACATACAAACAAATGCACGTGCATCTGTACACACACGTGCATGCTCATAAGGAGACAAATAGCTCAGTTTGAAGGAAACAAAATGATGGAGTAATGTGATGGAACTGCGATCAAAGGAAAGTAATAACTCCAGGAAAGACACTATAAAAGGCTCAATACATTCCAGAGGATACTACCTTTTCTTACACCACTAACTTATTTTATCTAGAAGGTCTAAAATTTCTTGTGTCCTCGCATTAAATAACTTTACATGTTTCCACTGCCGAGATTCTTCTGACATATCTTAAAATACGTTAAATGACTTGTTTGATTTCAAAACCATTTCCCATCCCACTGAATGATTTCATTTTCTATTTAACAAAAATAAGATTTAAGCCTGGCTATATGGTTAAAGGACCTGTCAAGACGCAGATTTATCACCCCTATCTATCTCTTCATTTTCCCTCCCTACTTTATTTTCACGAGCTGTCTCCTGGCAGGGTACCAGTGTTTCAGCTGATACATAAAATTAGCTTGGGCAACGTTTCAAAGATTGTACATCTCTGCAGAGTTTTTATGTTATGAGCCAACACAGTTTATGTTTGGTTAGGGAGACGCTGGATGCACCTGCCGGGCGTGGACATCATGAGTGTCGCTACCCGATTTAGACTCCAGCCAGCGCTTTCTGGCCTTAACCACTGAACTAACCCCTGTGCATGCCTGGTGCAGTTGGGTAGCCATGATGGACATGCTTATATTATCTCCCAGGTTTGTCTCTGTCTGTCAGGGAGACTTCATGGTACACACTGGCATGTAGAGGAAGGAAAATAATGATATATTTGCTCATTAAATGGACAGATTGATAGATAGATAGTGTGAGAAATGTATGTAACTTATTATATTTATTTACTTTTTTATTACTTTTCCATCAGACATTTTTTGCTGGTTAAAAAAAAAAGTTAGATGCCTTTTCTGATTTCAGAGGAAAAATATTGTTGAATTTCCAGCACTGAAAGGCGTTCTTATCTACCCCGCCTTGACATGGTCGACTGGTCACAGACATGGCAGACTGATTTCTTAGGGCAATGTGCATTAATTCGATTGGCAGACAAGAGGCGGTGCAAATTCAAACAAAAGAACCAATCAAAAATAACACTCAAAATTTGAAACTCAAATGAATGCAGCCTGTCTAGATGTAGAAACGGCTCCTCGCAGGCCATCCTACCCTTGACGGTGTGGCACTCAAATTTGCAGATGACTGCCGTCTTTCAGACAAAGGCAGACGGAAACATTATGTCACGAGCACATTCAGCGTATGATGATATGCAGCCGCATAACAGTGTTTTTGTAGCTCGGAGCGTTCATGGATCAGTGCTGCCCTGCAACATTCAGACTCAGACATGCTGTTGTTGACAGTCAGGCAAAGACAGTGAAACGCTGAGCACGCGTAAACAGGAGCTGACACAGACACACACTCTGACACACTCACTGACACACACATGAATTTTGTTTAGTAGTGGTGCTGGAGGGTACTTTTAGTGTTGGTTCCATATTCATTGTTGCTCTGGTCCCAGTTGTTTTGCCCTTCAGAAGTTTAAACATAACGACGGCATTAAATTTAAATAATGGTGGTGTTTTCCTTTTTGTGGTGTTAGAAATCAAAAGGAGCTGAATGTCACATAGTTGTAGTCGTAGTCTTTTTCCCCACCACTGCACTCCCAAACTGCACCATCATGCTTTAAGGCCTCGGTCCAGACTGAGTTGGAGGTGGAGAGTTCCTACATGACTACCAACTTTGAAATCATCACATAAATGATAGGGGTGTGACGATTCATTCATTGCATCGATGTATTGATCATAAATTTTGTGGATTTTGTGCTGATCTGCCAAACAAATTGAAAAGAGTGAATCTCACTTACTTTGGCCTGAATCTTACTGGCAATATGAAATTCTCTGAATCAAGTAGAGCTGTCCCAAATTCAAATTTTGTGGGCTCTGATGTGGTTGTAATCAACAGCCGTTGCCCAAGCTTGAGGGGAAATCTGACATGCAGGGTCTTTTTTGGGAAAGTTGGGAAACTGATCGGACACTGGAGAAACACAAAACTGTAAGAAATGCCGGAGCCTGACATTTCACCACTGTAAAAAAGTCAGCAGTCAACGGACTACTATGAAAAAAAAAAAAACGCATAACCAAAAAAAGACAAAGAATATCTGAATCCCAAAATTGCAAAAAGTCAGTGGACAGTAGACTACTATAAAAATAAATAAATAAATAAAAAGAATACCTAAATCCCGAAACTGAAAAAAGTCACTCAAAGAGTAACTTATATTTTAGGATAAATGATGAATAAATTTTAAGCAACAATGTTTGGCTTTCCGATAAAAAAGGATTGTCTTGCACATGTTTATTTAATGGAAATAAAATTGTAGCTGAAAGTACTGAATCGAATCAAGGAGCACTCTGATTCACACTCACTGTGAGCAGATACATACAGTTTGCTGCCCTTTATCATGATTTTAGGTGAACTGTTCCTTTAAGACAAACCTGCAAGTGCAAATACAAATCCCTTTACCTATCTAGTTTTTCGTTTCAACAATCCCAAGTAACTATAAAAAAGAAGAGCCTTTTCACAAAATGTCCACGATAGGTGAATCAATACATCAGCTTTAATGGAATTTTCCTTCAAGTGGTGATTGTCTGCTGGACCGCTGAGCGCTTGAGGAAATGGAGCTGGATGATATGGTGAGTCACTGTAATGGACATTAAAACTGGAGCCTGCACAGGATAAATTACATCTCTGACCCCTCTCTGTCAGATTTCATAGTTTTAACCTACAAAAACTGCAGGACACACAGTCTCCCACAAATGCACAAACAGGTGTGTGTAGGAACAAATCGGCCCACACGATGAGCAGCCCTCCAAGCCTCTGCATGTACACACGTCGCATGCTCCTTGACTGACACACACCTCCACTTTTCTCTCACTTGCAGAGCCACCAGTGGCGACTGTCGGCCGCAGCACGTCCTGAATTTTTGCATTGATGGCGCAAAATGATTCTCCTGATGTTTATCAAGGGTCTCCCACCAGTGCTTATCGAGAATCAGGCTGCTCGTCAGATCTGAATTAATTACAACGTTGAGTCCTAGATCAGCACTCGGAGAGGCTTGATAAATATCGGCCATCACGCTCCCGTTCTGGAATCTTCCTGTGTCGTAAGGAGCCGCTACAGATCCAGGGCAACATCAGATACTGTATCAGTGCAGGTGCTCAGTTAGCACAGTGTAGTGGTGTGTAGACAGATGGGTAGCTCTGGTCTCAGATGCAGTGTAACCCTAGGCTGGGAGGTAAATATAGCCTGTGGCTGCTCAGGGATGGGCTGAGCGATCCTTACATCCCAGCTCGACCTTGTCTCATCCTGCCTTCCCTCTCCTCGCTCGGGATGAACAGACGCCAGGCCAGGCAGGGGACGCTTCACATTTAATGTATTGCTATCCCCAAAAAGTTTTTCAAAAAGGTCACACTGGACCAAGACCTCCCAAACTGCACCCGATACATAAATGAGTGTTATCACATAAAACCAAAAGCATATAGACTTTATGAGCTATGACTATGCTCACGCTCACACACATCTGTCCTCATAGGATCACACATACGTACCCAAACTCCCATGTACACACAGGCAGTCATGAGCACACACACATACATATACACAGGTCCCTGGGAATCTGTGAGGGCTGTGTGTTGACTCTGGCGAAGAAACTGGCGATGAGATACGTATCACGATACATGGGTTATAAGATAAGATAAGATAAGATATTCCTTTATTAGTCCCACAGTGGGGAAATTTCGAGCATTACAGCAGCAAAGTGGATAGCAAAATATGAGGCATAATTTACATTATAAACAGTATAAACAGATAATAAATAGCAAAAAGCAATATAAACACTATAAACAAGGAATATAGAAAAAAAAATCTGAACAATTTCAGCAACGGAAGAAAATAACCTAAACCTGAGGAACAACCCGCTCCAACAGAGGTGATTCAATATACTGCAATATTGTATGATGTGTTGTTGTTTTTTTGTATATCTTTTATTTTTTGGTTTGTTTTTTGCTCTTTTGTCCTGATATTGAGTGTTTCAATATGTAGTTTCTTCTACTAAGCATGGTCTATCATGTGACTGTGAGTACATTAACCATGTGACCTGCGTGTGACCCTAATCTTCTGATAAGTCACAGCTCGAGGGTGACATTTTCTTGCCCTGCTGGAGGCCTCAGTGGCTGAAACGCGTCGGCATGTTTTGACTGCACACCCATGTGATATTAAAGGCTTTTCAAATTAATTTCCCTTTTGAGTGCCTCATAATTCTTCTACAATTCTAAGCAAGGCAATATATTGTGATTTTTTTTTAAATCTAATTTTAGGAAAGCTCATGAGCTTAATTTTCCCTGGCTCAGTTTATGTTGTTATGTTGGTGTGGAAGAGTCAGATGGCTGAGGATGGATTACATCACTGCTATCGAACAATCGGGGGATTAAACACAAAATGAACCACTGTCAGCCACGAATCTTTGCGTGTGAACTGCTAATTGAAAATCGATTCAGTGTTTTTTGAGAATCGATACAGCACCATGAAAAAATATCGCAATACTCAAGTGTATCGATGTTTTTTTTTTTTTTTTTACACCATTAGAAATCTGGGACACTTCCTTCTGAGCCCTCACTCTCTTGGGCACAAATAAACATACTCTCACTCTCTCTCTCTCTCCTTTCTTCCTCACACAGAGAGAATCAAGGCGTTTCTTTTCATACCACCTCTTCACATTGAATCTAGGGCAGCATATTTACACACAGTAGAGCTGCGCTGGCCTGCGCAACAAGACCTGCATTGGTCTGACACCCAATTTACAGTAATCAGTAACTTAAACTCAAGGGTTATATAAGCAGTTATGCAGCAGGTAACAGAAGTCCGCTGTGCTCTTCAGCGCCAAGAGCTTTCACTCGGAAAATAGATTATAGCATCGTCATGCGCTTCCAGATCACAATCATTAGAGCTCAGGGTAGATCTGTGTGATCCAATGGGTAATTATTCATGATATGGTATGAACCCTGCTCACCTTGGCTCAACCCAATTTTGGTTTTCCATTCGGCAAAAGTTTGGGATAGTATCTATTTTTGGAACCGCCTCCGTTCCAAAGTGAGCTGAGCCGATACTAATATGTGACGTGAGACGCTTCGGATCATTGATTGGTCCGGGAGAAATGAAACCCCGCTGGTCGCTGCTCACAGCCAGGAAATACAAAACGAGAGACTCGCGAAACTTGTGTCATAGTTGATAATCTATCCTTCTATGTAATATGAAGCAGCCATTTTGAGTTGATCTTGTTGATTTTTTTAAATAACACTTGAGAGGGCGCTATGAGCAATGGAAACAAAATCTGGAAAAGTAACTGCTAACCAAAAGCAAGCAGAGCCAGAGCAAATAGAGCGGACACTTTGCAACGGAGAAGCAGCCAAAATGTGAACATGATGGTGCACCGTGGACTCCAGGATGCTTAAAAATGCAACCCAAATTATCTAAGGAATATCAAAGTTATGTAATACTTAAAAGCTGAGGAATTAAAATCTTATTTCCAAGTTCTAACGAGATCATATGTGGTCTGAAATTGTTGTGGAGATGGTCAATGTGTGCAAAAAAACACACACAACATCATTTATCAAACTGAATCATGAAATTTGTTTGTTTGTTTCTTTAAATCAGCAAAGTTAGGCATCACCAAAAAGTATATACCAATACACACAACATGATTTGAGTATCCCTTTTTACTTTGGGTGAACACTTTGAAAAAATAGAGAGACTGAGAGAGAGAGAGAGAGAGAGAGAGGCAGAGAGATGTGTGGCCAATCAGATATGGGCATCCATAAGGTTACATAAAAGAGGAATGAGATGCCCTGAAGCCATGCTATTTCACTCACACACACACACACACAAACACACACACTCTCTCTCTCTATTTCTCTCTGTCAAATACACACAACCTTATGTGCATGGGTGTATATACACACACAGCTCCCATGAAAACACACAAAGCGCACACTTTCCATTAGGAGGTATTTGGATATATTGTATAGAGTATGCCTGGCGGACACAAGGAAATCCACAGGCCAGAGAAGCAGCCGGGTTACTGGAATGGAGAAAAGTAGTCATGTCCCAGCTTACCCTCTGACGGCGGCTGAACACAGACGAGAAAGCGAAGTTGAAAATCCACCGCCGCAGTTGACCATGTGTCCTCATTTACTTCCTAGTTTAGTGGCTCAGAAGGATTCATATAGTTTTGCTTCACACTTGTTTTAGCCATTCATGTCAGATTTCTGTTTGTGATTTATTTTGTGACATTTAGACTTGATTTTTTTTTTGTCGTTTACAACATCTGCGCTGATAGGTAATCGATCTTGTTGGGAGATACTGATGCGTGTCGGCGAAGCTACTTAGTGAAGCGAGATTGTGATCCGAGACACTCGTCACTATGGTTACAGCATAGCAAGATAGTGATCTACGACAGCAGCCATAGAACCAATTTAGGAAAATAATGATCCGTCACCCCCCTAGACGTCATCCAGCCAGGATCAGTAACGATGAGAGCTCGAGCATTTCATCTTGTTTGCTAAAAAAAAATTGGGATCCACAACAGATTTTTGGCCGATATCCAACATGCCGATATTTTCCAACTCTTTAGGACGGCTGCCGATGCTGATACTGATATATGTACATGTTTTGTCCCACCTAATTGCAGAAAACTTTCAGTCTCTCCTAAAATATTGTAATGCCGACTCTTATTGTGAAGGCCCACTGGCAGATGCAGGCATAAAATACACTGCTTTTCAAAATGTACACATTCACTGAGCAAAATAGGAAAGCAACTTCAACTTAGGTTGTGTAAAACATGCCATATTTATTTTTATATAACCTTTTCTTTCAAACTAAACTGTAAGGTGCAACCTGCTGAAACAGGCTTGGATGATGCTCTCAGACAATTCTGACAACAGCCACAACCAGGGCAGATTTGACTGATTTCACATACCGGCATCTCAAATCGGCAGAAATCTTCATTTTGGGCCAATACCAATATTTAATTTTAAAGCTGATACTGGCCAGTACCGATGATGTGGCGATATAGTTGTACATCCCTACTAAAAAACAAAGACTTAATGCTACCAAGCACTGAAATTAGGCTAGTCAACTATAATTACCACCAAAAACATATTGTAACGTAAGTTGGCTGCTGCTAAGTTATACTCTGTTGCTAGATTTAGCTACTTATCAGCTGAACCCATAGGCTGATTTAGTATTTTCTGGGAGAAATCTGCACTCATTAATTATAAACACCATAAAGCAATGTACTAAATCACATTAACACTATTGCCCTGCAGAACTAAACCCTTTGGGACAGGGCTATGTCCATTTCAAACAGGACAAAACTCCCATGGTCTTAAGGTAGAAAAAAGACCAGAAATGACCAGACTAACACCATCCAGCTCAAGAAAGTAAAGATTTACTTCCCAAACAAGGATGACATGCTGAGCTTATCAATAAAAAAAATAGCATTAATTCAACAAACCTGTCAAACTAGGAAACACTGGTATATATTTATTTGTGTTAATCTGTCTAAGTACTACCATTAGCTCCACCAGCAGTCTGTACAGCTCAGGAGAAAAAGATGAAGATTTGCTCTGCTGGTTCACCACAATTCGAGCAGCACTTACAGCTTTTCATCTGGCCGCACGGTAACATTTCTGCACTTTTACATCTTTACAGATTCCTTAACCCCATTACTGTCCAGTCTGTCCAGAATAATGATGGGAGCTCCGATGGCGGTGCAGTCGATGACCTTTGTGCAAGGGGAGGAGTGGAGTGGCGGAGATGCCATGCTGCCGAGTTTGATTTACATCCAGTGGAACTAATTAACATCCCCAGAACATCAGAACATTAAGGCCTGCCTCCACCTCATCTTTTTTCTCCCTCTTCTTCCTCTTTTTTCTTCTTCTTCTCCCTCTGTCTTTCCCTATAACTCAATCTGGGTGCATGCAATCTACTGGAGACGGAGAGAAAAGAGAGATTCAAAGAGATAAACAGAGACAGTGGACAGAGAACGAGAGAGAGCGACACTGGCGGAATTGATGATGGGGTTGAGAGAAAGAGAGAAAGAGAGAGAGAGAGAGAGAGAAAGTCACCTCTGAAGAAGGGAGGGGGTGGTTTAACTCCAAATGTTCCACTTTGCCTTAAGAGATGTGCCTGAAGCTGCTGAGCTCCTGGTAATCACTGCAATGGCATGGATGTGAGAAAAACTCTTTTTTTTTTCCATGCTCTTGCAATTTGTAACGTAGTGAAGAAATAAAATTAGATCAGAAAGTAGTGTTCACACAGAAAATGAATTTAATAACTGTGACCACTTTTTATAGCCAAGGGTACAGGCACAGTAAGCACCAATTGGCCCTAAGAACACTTTTTTTTCTTTTTTTTTTCTTTTTTTAAATGAAGCTATGCCTAAACTCACATATTTTCATACATTCACATTATTTGTAATATTTCCTTGTCAAAGTCCAAGTCATTGTTCCACATTAGGATTGATTACTATAACATTTCAGGTATTAGGTCCACCTGCACAACCTAGTACAATACAATCCAACTTTTCTGCCATAAAGTTTCCTTTCCTGCTGCCTGTAATGCTCAGGTTTTCTTGTTGTCACAGTAATAGAGGTGTTCATCCACTTCTGTGTTTGGCATTGAGCTCATAGTTAGTGCTGCTGTTGGACTTGACTGTGTTTTATTGAGAGGTGTTTCCACTATTCTGTCCCCAGTCACTGTATATAAATAAGGAGGGACAAAAAATTAGAAACACCTCTCAATATAATGCAATCCAGAACTAGACCTCTGCAAACTACAACCTCAATAATAAACACAGAATTAAACTGACACATTCTCCACAATGTCAACAACAACTGAACATTATAAACTTTATTAAAAGGTAGGATTTATGGCCGAGCTGTTGCACTGAGCTGCATTAGATTGCACAGGTGGAGCTGATAAAGCGACACTGAGAGTATATCGTGGGACAACAGAGTCAAAAGTCAATTACGATCTTCCCCTATCATCTCTGTCGCCGTTGTTTGTGTTTTATTGGCGAGCCCTGTCGCGGCGCCTCTCCATTAATTTCCATTCAGCGTACCTTATCATCACAGATGTTGAATAATGAATGAATAATACGGGCAAAGTCAAGAGAATGAGAACTCTTCATAATTAAATCTCTCTTTCTCTCTGTTCCCCTCTCTCTCCCTGATAGAGGTCAGTGATAAAAGCTGGCCGGGACAGTTGTTATGGGCTGTGCGACTGCCACTGCCGCCGCTCAGCCACTTCACCGCTGTGAAAACCGCTGTCACTGGTGGCTGTGCTTGTCCTGCTTTCTCTCACTCTCTCACCCATCTGTGTGTGTGTGTGTGTGTGTGTTTCCTTTTTTAATGAAGGGCTCTCCTCTCTCTTGCCCACTCTCTACATCACCCAGCTTTCTGTCTGACTCACCCGCTCTCCAAACCTCCTGCTATGATGTTGTGAATGGAGCAGAGCCACACTCATCCGGGACCTCAGCCTCTCTCTCTACCTAGTAATGATGTTTGTATCACGGTCTCGACTCGGTGAACGCTCGCTTATGATTGATGGAAGAGGTGTTAATTAGAACTTCACATCAAAAAATAATGTAACTTGTGTCTGCTCAGTTTCACATCACAGGGTTTTTATGCCCCGGCCACTTGCATTATTTGCTGGTGCACTGCAACCACACACCCTCATCGTCTATTATTTCTGATTTTACCAAAAACACCCATCTTCCCGAGTCATTTGGCAGAAATCAGAACTGAATTCTCAACTCATACCGAGGACACTATTTTAGTTGCCTTAATCTTAATAATAACCTTAAACAAAGTTGTTTCTAAACTTAAACCTGTGATTTCAGAACCTACTGGCCTCCCTGACACTAATTTGTGCTTTGTGGAGACGTTTTGAGGCGTAATGTTATTAACCAGCACCAAATGTCACGCCGCTGTTTTCAGCTCTTTTTCAAGTGGCGGCAGTAAGCCCAAAAGGCCACGTTCTGGGTCACAAAGAGAACATGATAACAGATGTAACAAAATACGCCACGGTTGCGTTGGCTTAACTACAGAGCTTAGCAAATGTTGTCCTGGGCTCACCTCCATACTGCGGTGATGTAGCCCGTACATGTGGAGGCAGGGAGGAGACAAAGTTGCCGTCGCTGCTCTCGATGCCGTCTAGTGGTCGGATGAAATCACACAGCGCACGATGAACTGTTAGCTGGACATTTGTCGTGTCTACCCGGTGGAAAAGGCCCGTCCAAACCGTGATATTGTGACATCTTCCAGTTTGTGGAAGAGGAAGGTCATCTTCACCCGATTTGTTTGTGCTCATCTCAAAAGGAAATCCAACTTTTTTAGTTCCAAACATCCGAACTAGGTTTCTACAGAGGTTTCCACTTAGACACCACAAGACAGCGCCAGTTACATAAGATCCAATATATTGGCAAAATTCTGTAATGAAACTCAAGTAAAACCATATGCAATGGGATTTTTTTAACCATTTGGAAAACACAGTTTTTGGGGTCATATCAGCAAAAAAAACGGACTAATTTGTCACAGCCTCCAGGGGTAGAGAAGCTAACATACAAGCAACTTTCCTGCAGAAATCAGTACCACTGTTTCACTTTTGTCTTTAGAAGTGACGACAGTATTTTAACTGTGTGGCGACTGAGAGATAGGCCTAATAAAATATCATTACATACTTGCATCTTTGAATGAATCAGTATCGCAATAGTGATTCCTGAAAGTCTGACAAAAAGCCAGGAAGCAAATCAAGCTGAAGCATTACCTAGAGCTTGTGGATAACCAAAGTTTTCAGCTGCACATATTGGACTTTTCATTTTTATTCTTTCATTATTTAGCCCACAGCTAGTATCAGAGCAAGCTTCTCTTTATGGAGAGAGCTTTAAAGACTACCTCAGAGGGAGAGCGGCGCATGGAGCACACCGACTCTCTCTAAATAACATTTGTCATTTTTGCTGGACTGTTTGCTTCTCGATATGTCATCTCTATTTCTCTCTCTCTGTCTCTCACTCTCTCTCTCTCTCTGTCTCTCACTCTCTCTCTCTCACACACACACACACAGGCACACACACTCGTCTCACAGAGTGACTGAAGCATCCCTCTGCCATCCGTCATCAGCATCCCCTCAGATATGTGCAGCACATAGTAACGTTACAGGAGGAGGAGAAAACAACAGACTGCTCACATTCCACCGAGCCATTAGTGGATGTAGGTGGCACCAAATACAGTCTGACTAAATGACTGAAAACACAAACAGCGTCCGTATGGCACTGAGAGAAAAAAAACATCCCTCAACGAAAACATTACAGTCTTAGCAAGTGACAGGGCAAGGCAGCACCACCCCATTAAAATCAGCACCTATAGGCACGGAAAGAAGAGTGGGGAAGTGAGATGGAGGGGTGAATGAGAGTTCCTTTCTGCAGGATCCATCATTCCAAGCATATTCCTTTGCCTAGTTTGTGAGCATCATGCATTCATGCTCATCCTCTACATAACACGTTAATTGCAACGCACAGGCTTCTGGAACTATGTAGCTTTCATGCAGCATATGTTGTGTTAAGTAACACAGACATGTGTTGTCCCAAAAATAGACACACAATGTGTCAGAAACGACACATCTATGTTCCCCCACCATTTTGCATCTCCCCATGACACACCAGGCTATATCATGTGCGGATAAAAGACCAGGGGAGAGCAGAGAGGAGAGAGCTTGCAGAGCACATTACTGAGGGTCTGATCAAGAGCACAGAAATAGCAGGAATACACTAATCTGCCTTAAGATGAATGAGGGCTGCATGTCCATAAAAAGCTGCAATCTAAAAATAAGCATATGTTTTGAAATATCACAGTCCTAGTTACTCAGCAAACAGCACATCTTGGTCACCCCTTCATCGCCACGACAATCATCATCAGTCTCCTTCTCCTCCCCCCACAGCTAAATGTCTGACCGAGCAAACACAACCTGTACCAGAGCATCTGTGCATGACTGGTTACACGCATGCACGCACGCACACGCACACATGCACACACACGCACACACACACACACACACACACACACACGCATTGAGGCCGTGAGATCATCTGTGTAATTATGCGTGTGCAAACGCATCCTCACCAAATTTTGCACAATAGATGGAGGGAGAGAGACAGGGTGCAAAAGAGAGAGAGAGAGAGGGATGGAGAGGGAGAGGGAAAGGGGGAGATGTTTGGGAGAAATACCGTCATCTCCCCTGCCTCCTGAGGCAGCCAGCCATACCTTGCGCCTGCGGTCCCTAGATCGATTCCTCCTCTTGTTCTTCTCCTCCTCCTTCTCTCGTAGCTCCTGGGCGGCGGCCTCCGCTAGGTCCTTGTTCTTGCGGAGCTGCTTGGCGGCTTGCGCCATGGTGCCGCTGCTGCTGCTGCTGCTGCTGCTGTCGCCGTAGCTCCAGCCCTCCTCTTGTTTGCTCTAGCACCAGCCGTCCCCGTTTCCTGTCCCCGTGTCCCTCCGTCCCCCAGCCCCGTCACTTACCACCTCTTCCTCG
>OMLB01043594.1:5988-17424 GCA_900302555.1 Myripristis jacobus | reverse complement strand
TGTGTGTGTGTGTGTGTGTGTGTGTGTGTGTGTGTGTGTGTGTGTGTGTGTGTGTGTGTGTGTGTGCTGCAGTCTGGGATAGAGGATGGGGACATCTACGACGGCGCGTGGTGCGCTCAGTACAGAGACAAGAAGCAGTGGCTGGAGGTCGACGCTCTGCGGCCAACTCGCTTCACCGGCGTCATCCTGCAGGGACGCAACTCCATCTGGAGGTCAGCGCAGGTCAAAGGTCACGTTCTCCCAGACTAGCCGCTGGGAAATGTAGTTTTGTAGAAGAGCTTAAGCTGTATTTTCAAGAAGAAAAAAAAAGTTTGGTTTACACAAATCCAGGTGTGTTTCTGTCTTCCTTGTTCTGTCACTCTGAATTTCAGAAATCATTTCCCCCCTAAAAGATCTTAATTTACTCTCCGTCTTCTTTTGTTGCCGGTTGCAGCCTAAGCCCATTTTGTAGAGGTGCAGTTAAAGAAACACTGACAAAAGTTTTCCTCATGTTATAAACAAGGTCGGTAGGATCAGAAATACTGCATCTGTAGACGTATTACCAGATGTATATCACCAAAGCCTACAACAGTGAGTCTTTACAAGTTCATCATGCAAGACGTCTGACAGTCAGAGTTTATCAAAGTGTCTCTTCAAAATTTCAGTTATTTCAGTTTCAGATCTGGAGATCTCCTTTGGAGCTAAACTCCTCCTCAAGGCTTTTCTATGTATCACAGTTAATGCCATAAACAGTACTGTGCATGACGTATAACACTATATATAATGCTAATATTTACATCTACCTTGTTCACAGCTGGGACATCGTGTACACCTACAAGGTGCAGTTTAGTAACGACACGCTGGTCTGGACGCCGTGTATGAACGGGACTGAAGAGGCCGTGAGTCGTCTTCATATATTATCATTTTTTTCTTTCTTTTTAAAAAAAATTTTAAAGCATCACTAAGTGAATATGTTGCAAACCATACTCTAGTGGCTAAGTTGGAAATACGCATCTGTCTGAATTGATGGTGACATTATGGTTTCATGTTACTCACATTTAGTGCATTCAAACACTCTCTTAAATACTCTTTTAGATTTTTTTTTTAATAGTTTCTCTGTTGTGTTAAATGCTTCATGTTGTTGAACTGGATGAACTTCTTTGCCCAAACTGAGGTCATTTTATGGACGAAAATGAGGAAGGGAGCGATTAGGCCACTTTATTGGATAGCTGTTAGGGAAAGTTTTGCAGCATGGTAACAGTGGTCACAAGGGACATGCTGCCATGTTGGAGGAGCGATGAAAGGAAAGATGTGGTATTCCACATTATGATCTACTGCTTTTGCTTTAATTGCATTTGAACCCTACAGCTGCACAGAAATTTGCCATTTTCTTTGTTGTCCTCGGGTGGAATGGATGATAACTTTTCTGTTGTTCCATAGTTGTGTTGTTGAGATTTGTAACTCTAAATATTCAGCAGCGGACCGACATTATATTGTGTGATTAATGTTGGAGCGTATGGTTTTGGAGGCCTTGGTTGGATTTGCATGTGTCAGATTTATGATGTATGTGCAACGTGACCGCAGCCGACCCTGAAGCACCAACATGCAGACCAGCTCCATCAGTCAGACTGGTTTCCACGGGCAGGCTGGCAGTTTGCACACCAGTCTGTGATCTGTCACTCATCAGTATCACTGGAGATTTTCATTTTGCAGAGAGAAGTACAGATAAAAGGATTAATGTGTTTTCATATGTTAATTCAGAGGTTTAGTTTAGTTTTACTTGGTCAGACTCGATGTGAATAAAATCCTTTGATGGTGAATGAAAAAAAGTTTTGAGATAAAAAAACAAAACAAAACAAGATGACATGAATGCATAAGTGACATCAAAAGCTCAATAAGGAAGAGAATGATACAAAAACAACTAATTGCGTAACAAGTGTGGAAATAAAGAGTGTGTGTACAGAAAGTATTCAAAATTGTTAAGTATTCAGTCTATCAACAACTTATTTTTTATTTTTAACTGCAGCAGATACTCTATGAAATTAAATGTCTCAGTATTGTCAATATGACAGTTTAGTGTAACTCTGGAAGCTAAAAATTTCAATAACCAATTGTTAATTCAACCCTAAGTTTTGGTTCCCCGGTCAAACACCTCCAGAAGTCTTGTTGAGACTCCTGTATGTGAAAAACCCCTGATTCGTTAATAATTACACTCGTGCTGATGTGTTGTAGGTATTTGAAGGGAACCAGAATGCGGAGACGCCCGTCCTGGCCCTTTTCAACACGTCGACGGTGGCGCGCTACATCCGGATCAACCCACAGACCTGGTACGAGAACGGGACCGACGGGGACATCTGCCTGAGAGCGGAGGTGCTGGGCTGCGCCCTGCCAGGTACGACACGCCGGCCGCCGGTAACAGTGTTGATGTGAAGAAGAAGAAGAAGAAAGAGGTTTGATCAGTGCTTGCCTCCTGTCCCTCACCGTCTCCTAGATCCTAACAACATCTACGCGTGGCAGACAGAGCCGACAGAATCCAAAGACAAGCTGGACTTCAGGCACCACAACTACAAGGAGATGAGAAAGGTAAGAGCGCTGACACACTGGAAGGACTACATATCCCAGCTTGCATAGGGACCCCAGGAGGAGCTGGAGGAGAAGGAGGTGTGGTCTACCCGGCTGCCCTGTCGCCACCGGGAGCCCAACATGGTTTGTTAAAAAATGCACACATGGCATTCAGTGTAGATACTTTATTCTCCCTTGATACTGAGCAGGGCTCCAAGTCACTGCTGGGATCGGTCAAGACGCCAGTCCTGTTAGCTCCTCTTAAAAGTTGGTGGAACCCAGATTTTAGTATCACCTCCTGAGCAGGAACTAAATCAGGTTCCAGGAACGTAACGTGTAACCTGTGTGTGGAGGTTCCCAGTCAGCCAGGTCATGGTGATCTACGCAGAGTTGAATTGAGGGCAGCTGGACCTGTTTGGAGATTGCTGGATGAATCAAAAATCAAGAATCTACTAGCAAGTCCAGCTGATTCAACTCTATGTAGATCCCCTGTAACTGTGTTGTCGCCAATGGAAATGCATCCCAAACCTGTGAAATAGCCTAAACAGTGCAGTGTGTCTCAGTTTGCCTAAGTTCTTACAGTCGAAGGGCCATGTATGGTTCTTTGATAGGATTTTCTTCTTTGCCATTCAGTTCTGCCAATCAGCTAACGTAGCTAAGGCTCTGAAAAATGGTCTCCTTGGCTCCACTGGGGTTTAATTCAGCCAATGAGATTGTCTCTACCTGCAGAGCAGCTCCACCTCAGAGAAATGTTTGTGTACAACAGAGACTCCGATCCGCCGCTGGTTTCAGCAGTGAGTGTAGTAAACCCTGAGGTCTGAGCTGCCGCAGTGTGTGGTCTGCTCTCAGTCGCACCAGAGAACAAATATTTTGTGAGGTTTCACTCCTTTTCCCATCCTCACTCTGCTGCCACTACCAGCGGGCTGTTTGGAGAGACCGTTCGAAAACACAGGGGCCTCTCCAAGCCCACAGACACCAATATAACACACACACACACACACACACACACATTCCACAGTGGGCAAACCCATTCAACTTTTAACACAGCTCAGATTTTGATAGGACACCGTGAGGGTTACACAGGGCAAAGAGTATGTAAGGTGAGTTGACTTTAATATCGCATTTTTCTCTAAGATGCATCCATAACTGGCAGTGTGTGCATTCACCAGGCAAAATAAATAGTTTCTAATAAATATTCCTCTAATACTGGAGGCCGTGTTTCTTTGTCTGCCCTCATTTCACGATGAAAATGATTCCAGAAATTGGAGTGTAAAACACAGAATTGCTCTTTACAGCACACTTTACTGTTTAATGAATGATAATAGCACCAGACTTTCTATTTTCATTACATTTTAGGCATTTAGATGTTGTTATCCAGGGTGTCTTAAAAGAAGAGAGCCAAGTTCATTTTATTGTCACATCTTTTTGCACAAATTGACTTCTTGAACCACTAGACTAGGCCGCCCTGCCTCCTTAGTGCTACAAGCATTCTCAGATTAACACTTCAGCTCGCTTGTAAACTTTATTTTTCCAGAGCGGGCTGACCCTGCTTCAAATTCACCTCCACACTTTCAGCTCCACTGGAACAGCTGGTGGTTAAAGGACCTCGCCAGAACTTTCTTGAGTTTGCTCTAATTGATCCGGTTAGGTCTGTCAGCATGACTCTTGGTGGATTCTGCACTCTGTCAGGTGTACTTTCACATGTCAGATTTTGTTTTCCTGACTCCTCTGGAGGCCGCTCACTGCCATTCATTTCCCTCTGGTATGAAAAACATCTACCACACACTTGAAAAATGCCTGTGTGAGGTAATCCATCACATGTCACAGAGATTTACTGCCTTTGTTACGGTGGCAGGAAATCGTTGTTTTGTCATCAGCAAGAGTTTACAGTTAGTTGTCTATTTTTTTATATATTACTTCACAAATATGATTATCAGACATTATTTTTAGGTTTAGAGGTGAAATGTTATATATTTAAAATGATGAAAAACAAAGAAAACATGCAGTTAGAGTCAGCATGATTGAGAAAAATTACCAAAAATAATGTGTATATGTAATAATGTCCTTGTGGTTGCTAGTAAACATGCAGTCAGTCAAACCTAGACTGTCCTTGCTTGAACTTTGCTCAAAGGCACTGTGAGGACAGTCGGTGTTGGTTCACTTTGCGCTCACAGATTTTCCCAGCTCTTCACTCAGCGCCTCCGTTTTTCTTTTGTCCAGCTGATGAAGTCGGTGAACGAGGCGTGTCCCGACATCACCCGCATCTACAGCATCGGCAAGAGCTACACGGGCCTGAAGCTGTACGTCATGGAGATCTCCGACAACCCGGGCAAGCACGAGCTGGGTGAGACACGTGAAGGGTTTGTTTCCAGAAGGATCAGCGTTCATCTGCTCTAAACTGTCGAGATTTTATCTTTTTCAAACAGAGTCTCAAGAAGGATATCCTTTAAAAAAGTAAAAGTTAAAAGAAGTAGTTCAATCATTTTGTAACAAACCATTTTCTCAAAAAATATGCAAATTTCTCTTATGCACATTATGCATCTCTTCATTTTTATTTTCAGTTCTTTAGATATGTAAATATTATGGAACAGAAAAAACACAAGTGAACAAGCTGCATGAATTAGTGAACCTTCACACAGACATTTTACATTTAACGATCTAACTTTGGCTGACAGGCTCCTGTGGAAGGATGGATCGATTGAACTCTTTGATTAATTGATCCACCATTTTTCAGAGCTCAAAAGTTAAATGCAGTGTGTAAAACAAGCTCCGCCCACAGAGGTTTAACTGGACCAATAAGAGTAGTTCATCCTCCCGGGCAGCTCTGTTTGCACAAGTAAAACCCCCGATCTGCCACATGGTCGCTGCACCGCTAACACTTCTAACGCGGGACAGCTGCGGGGTCAGAGGGGATTTCGACAAAGAGTGCCACTGTGCAGCCGCCACACAGCCCGGCTCTGTGCGCAGCAGAGAAGCCGGCGTCCCTGCCGGTTTGCTCTGAGCTGTAAAAATGTTTTCTTTGGCCTCGTCTCTCCAGCCCACATGGCCGCGGAGCGGAGAGGCTTCCCCGCCAAAAACACATGAGCAGGACAGGGTGAGAAAATGGACTCTGTCAAAACAAGCAATTCCCTTTTGTATTTAGTTTTAAAATCGTATCTTCTCAAAACAAATGAAAGAATCTGCCAAAGGAAGGAGAGCATGTCCAATATTTCCAGAGAGTTTCCTGTTTGAGTATTTTTGTTTGTTTTTTTTGTAATCCAGTGATGCACTCTTGGAATTAGGGCTGTAGTCAACCAAAGAAAGCCTTGAGTGATTGAAATATGACCTGCTATTCAACGAATGGATTGGTCGATAGGAAAAAAAACAAACAAACAAACAAAAAAAAACATGATGTCTACACGTT
Source organism: Myripristis jacobus (assembly GCA_900302555.1). Classification (NCBI taxonomy): domain Eukaryota; kingdom Metazoa; phylum Chordata; class Actinopteri; order Holocentriformes; family Holocentridae; genus Myripristis; species Myripristis jacobus. The sequence goes on along the minus strand of OMLB01043594.1, from coordinate 11,480 downwards.
ATTCCCTGCACCGTGGCCAATTTTGTTAATCTAGAGTACAGTCCACTGAGTGCCCTTTAGCCAACCTGGTAGCTTAAATGAATTATAAATAAACATGAAAAGCAAGTTGTAGCATACTAAATCATTTTCAACCTAATTATTTTATACTGACATGTTGGTCAATATTTATCCCTGGCTGGCAGCGATACTCGCTCTTACAGCATGGGCCACAGTTTCCTGTTCCAGTTCTCTCTTCCTCCTCCTCCTCCTCCTCCCTCTGAGCCTTGGCCAGCGGGTCAGCAGTCCCATCTTAATCTCAATCTGGGTGTCAATCTTCTAATTCATCATCTTTTTTTTTTTTGTCTTCAAATTAACTGCTTCGGTGTTGTTCCCCTCGCTCAGATCATCAGCGATCGTCACTTCCTGAAGTGCAGCTTTAGAAATTTTTTTGCCATTCACGTAGAGGCAAAGCCCAATATAATGTTCCTGCACTCGGCTAAGCAACTAAAGTGGGCTGGTAAAACAAACAAAAAATGCATTTGACCTCTCCCACGTGTGTATTTCAGCAAATAACAATGCATTTCATCGGTCATGATGCCATCATCTAAATATGTTCCAGCTGTAAAGGCAGAAATTCATCAGGTCTGCACACGTCTTTCCCCTGAAAATGATGCATGCTTCTGCTTATGAGAGTAACACCGCAGATTGTCCAACCAATGAGAATTTGATCGACCAGAAGACCTCAACCCTACTTGAAACAACTCATACGACAGAAAATGACCTTAAATCTACATTGGAGACTGGTGAAGCGGTGTCAACCCATGGGAAGATTATTTTACTTCATTTAAGAAATGATTAACTTGATTTAGAAATTAAAAAACGTGTTATTTTTCCACATGATCCTTTAATTCATGTACACAGTAAAAAATCACCAAAATCTCCCCCTGTGGTACCGAGTCACAGCACTAAATCATCTGGTAATGAGGAAAATCCAGTCACACATGAATGTCTTTGATTGGCAGTGATGAAAATAACCGGCACCGTTTACAGGGGAATAAATAGCTTTTTCCCCTCCTCGCTGCTCTCTCTGCTTGACCTAATTTCTTTGTTCACCTCAAAGTCTTTTTTTTTTGTTTTCCACTGACCAAACTCAGTCTTATGCAATCTTCTGTTCCACTGACTGAGTTTTCTGCCTCTTCATGTCGTCTGCCAGCGGTTACAGTGGGGAAAACTCCAGCTGGGCTCAAAGCACTCATATTTTCCCCATTCCCCCCTTCGCTTTCTGTAATTTATGTAACTGTGAATGCCTTTCTTCTCAGCTGTACTGTGTATTTTGCCATTTTACTGTATATCGTTGTACGCTGTTTGTCTTCCACTGTTGTCTTAGCTAGGCCTCGACGGATAAAGCAAATGTCAGCGTGGATGCCTGGGTAAATAAAATTCATTTAGCCGAAATAAAATCAAGAAAAACAGAAGAAGCAGGAAAAAAATCACCACCTTTCACAGTTAGGGACAATACCAGCAGCTCTCTTGTCTTTCCAACGGAAGTGAAAGACAATAAATAAACCCTGTCAATGGGTTCAGCATAGGCAAATGCGTCATTTGTTCTCCCTTTCCCTAATTGTCACTTAAGTCTTCATTTAGCTGAAAATTGTGACTCTATTAGTCCCTTTTATTGCCAAGAAAAGATAACAAACAAAATGGAGTGAAGGGTGAAGGAGTTCACCGGAGATGCTGACAACCTAAAGATCTTTAATCTTTCTGATTTTAAGGTTCGAAGTCATGTTTTAGGACTTATTTTTTAATCTGCCATGCCAGTCACAACATGTGTTTTCTATCAGTCAGGTACCAGCAACCCTGAAATGTCTGCTGAATTTGTTGTAAACCAACTGGAGCAGCAAAAAGGGCGTCTGTCTCAAATGTAAAAGATATGGCAAGGATGATTTTATATATATATTTATTGTTTTATGGAATCATCGCATGGCTTTTTTTAAAATTGCCTGATCCTAGGTTGGGACGTTTAACTGGAAGCACACGTGGTTTCCATCAGACTTGCATTTATAGCTGGCGGACACCCCTGAGGAGTGGACACACTTTGCAAAACCAGAGCCCAATTTTATCAAACAGTAATGTTTCCTATGACCATACGACCAACATGACCCAGAAACTGAAAAACAAAAAACTAAATAATAACACATATTGGCTAACCCAGGTGCACATTTTGCATTTACTAGTGCCATTCCAGGGGGGACTTTTATTTTGAAAGTTTCACCTCTTTATTGAAGTGAAACTGTCAGTTTTTTTCTAGGAGTCATTAAAAATATATATGTGTATCTAAAATTTTTCCAAATGACCACTGCATGTGATGAGCCGTTCTACTTTTGAAAAACATCCGTATACGTCGGTCTCTGAGTATAGAAGCCCCTTGAGCGTTGAAACAGACTTCTCTTGTGCTCGTCCTCCGTCTCCAAAACCATTTTCAAACTTAAAGCCTCCAGCTAATCTACAAGCTAAATAAACACGAATTAATTACCGGGGCTGCACAGAACCTCTGATTTTAACAACTGCATAATATGTAGTGGACGTTAGCTTTGGATATGTGTGTGTGTGTGTGTGTGTTTTGGGTGTATGTGCTGAGGCTCTGTGGGCTCCTCTCTCCGATCTGCACAGACACTCACCTCAGGCTGCAGCAGAGAGCTCAGCTGCAGCTCCTCCTTCTAAACAGTTTAGGGAGGATGTGTGAGATTTCTGAACTCCCTGCCAATGCAACGTATGTTTATGGATGAAGCCGCGTGCAGAACTGGGGCCAGAGCAAACCAGCGGAGGACCGAGATCTGTGCAGCTTTGTGTTTTGAAACAACGGATCTTGAATTTAATGTTTTGAGCATGTCCTGTTCTTATTTGTATGTTGAATTAACTTCAGTTCAGCATGTAGAGCAACAAAAAGCTGTGAGACTTTGATATTTTAGATACTCAGTCTATCATTTAGGGTCTCTTTCTTTCTTTGCATTTACAATACAATAAACTTCATACTTCTAAATTAGACCTAGACTCAAATACTGCACAGAGAAATGCCTCCACAGTTGCAGGGAAACAAACTGTACAGCTGTGCTAATCACAACAATAAGTAGCCTATAATCCACATTGCACATAACAAAAATATTGCACATAGCAGGTATTGCACGCAACCAATAGCAAACACGAAACTACTGCACAATCCCTTCAGCTTCAAGCAGCATTGTTTAAAAATTTGATAGAAGAAGGAACAAATGAGTTTTTAAAGTGATTAAGGTCATCAGCAGCATAGCACTGTACAGCATAGTAAAAGAAGACACATAAAGCCAAACATTCATATAGAACCAGTGCTCTTCATTTTGTCCCGGTCCTGTGTGCTTGTGCGCCCCCTGCAGGCGAGCCGGAGTTTCGCTACGTGGCCGGGATGCACGGGAACGAGGTGCTGGGCCGCGAGCTCCTCCTCAACCTGATGGAGTACCTGTGCCAGGAGTACAAGCGGGGCGACCAGCGCGTCGTCCACCTGGTCAAAGAGACTCGCATCCACCTGCTGCCCTCCATGAACCCCGACGGATACGAGATGGCCTTTAAGAAGGTGCACAGCATCACTTTAGTCACAGAGGAATAATAATAATAATAACTTAACCAGGACTTTGTTTAGATCAAAAACATTTAGGAACTCTACAATAGAGCTGCAGGTAGTGATGTGGAAATTTCCTTGTCTCCTTTTTAAATGAACTTTCTGTGTAGAATATGACCGGCAAACTTAAAAAAAGACATCCAAGGCACACTTTTCTATTGAAAAAATGTTGAAAAAACAAACAAACAAACAAACAAACAAAAAACTTTATTATTACATGGCTTTATTATACATTAAGATTTTTTCTATGGTAGTGTGCCTTGGATGTTTTATGAGTTTGCTGGTCGTATTCTAAATAGCATGTTGAGTTAAAAAGGAGACAAACTTAAAAATATTTTTTCCACTGACCCAACCCTCTCCACCTGATTCCTCTTTTGCCTGATTGAGGAGCCATGCAGCTCCTAATCCCCACTATTCTGAAGCAGGAAGATAATCCGACTGCTGCCACCAGTGCAGCCGAGGGTTATAAGTTTAGCCTGTGCTTATTTGGATTATAAAATATCAAAATTGAGACTCCAAAGTGGAAAACTCTTACTGCATCCCACACTGTCCATGGCAACCTATTACAGTTCCTCCACTTCAGTGTTACCTTTCACAATAACAGCCCTAAATATATAGTATATACTACATAACATGGAAGTTAAATTCACCGAGAACATTTCACTCAAAGGCATCTCAGTGAAATAGCTTACACTGGTACTGAAAAGATTCAGCTTTTTACATACTAGATTGTTGGAGTGTGATTTTTGAAAGAACTTTCTAAATAAATGGAGTTCAGATTTATCTCACTGCTTCTATCTGCTGATGAAAAAGCAGCCATGTGTGGTTAATATAGAAATATAGATAACTGAGGATGTGATACATGGAGATGCTTCGTGCAAACTGACAATCAAATTGAAGTGTGAGGCCGGTGAAGAGTGACACCTCTACTTGCAATGTAGAGTTTAAACACAGACTTCATGTTCACATGTTGGCTAGCAGCTGCCCTGCTGTGGTTTGGAGGCAAAATCCACTTTTCCTCATAATATGACCAACCTGAGCCATCTTCAGCCTCCCTCTGTAACCCGCAGGGCTCGGAGCTGTCGGGCTGGGCTCTGGGACGGTACAGCTACGAGGGCATCGACATGAACCACAACTTCGCCGACCTCAACTCGGTGATGTGGAAAGCCATCGAGCTGGAGACAGACAAGTCCAAACTCATCAACCACTACTTCCCCATCCCCGAGCAGTACACCTCCGAGGAGGCCTTCGTAAGTTCTCGGCACACGTCGTGCACATTTTGGAGAGAGACGTGTGGTTTGTTCTAAATCACTTCCTTTTCACCCTCCTGCACACGCTGTAATCTGCTCTTACCTCAGAAACTAACCCTAAGCCCCACTGTGTAAACGTAAAGAGAGAAGAAAAGAGACTTTGCTCTCTCTTTCCTGAGTTAACCTCCAACCCCACCACCAGGTGGCGTCAGAGACTCGAGCCGTCATCAGCTGGATGCAGAACATCCCGTTTGTTCTCAGCGCCAACCTGCACGGCGGCGAGCTGGTGGTCACCTACCCGTACGACATGACGCGGGACTGGGCGCCCCGCGAGCACACGCCCACGGCCGACGAGAGCTTCTTCCGCTGGCTGGCCACCGTGTACGCCAGCACCAACCAGGTCAGCCCCCCTCCTGCCAGCTCACACTTTTTTGTTTTTCCTTAAAGAGAGCGGGACGTCCCATCCTGTTTCAAAGGATCTGCCCTCAGCGGTTTGATTAAAAAGAAATTGTCAGTTGCAGTTGCTCAAGAGAAGAACATCCACTCAGTGTCCACTTCATCAGGTCCACCTGTACAGTCTAATGCAGTTCAGTGCAACAGCTCTGCCATAA
>OMLB01043586.1:0-23920 GCA_900302555.1 Myripristis jacobus | reverse complement strand
CCCAAACACACCTCCAGGCTGTGTAAGGGCTATTTGACCAAGAAGGAGAGTGATGGAGTGCTGCGGCAGATGACCTGGCCTCCACAATCACTGGACCTGAACCCAATCCAGATGGTTTGGGGTGAGCTGGACCGCAGAGTGAAGGCAAAGGGGCCAACAAGTGCTCAGCATCTTTGGGAACTCCTTCAAGACTGTTGGAAAACCATTTCAGGTGACTACCTCTTGAAGCTCATCGAGAGAATGCCAAGAGTGTGCAAAGCAGTAATCAGAGCAAATGGTGGCTATTTTGAAGAAACTAGAATATAAAACATGTTTTCAGTTATTTCAGCTTTTTTTGTTAAGTACATAACTCCACATGTGTTCATTCATAGTTTTGATGCCTTCAGTGAGAATCTACAATGTAAATAGTCATGAAAATAAAGAAAACGCATTGAATGAGAAGGTGTGTCCAAACTTTTGGCCTGTACTGTATATATAGATATAGATACACACACACACACACATTCATGCATGTACTGTACACACACTTGACTTCCATGTCTCTGTCTCTCCACACTGTCATATATTAAAGAAGACAAGGCGCTTCAGCCTGAAAAAAAAAACAAAAAAAAAAAACTTCCTCGCTGTCTTGATAATGGTAATGATTATTTTCGCTGTTGGTTCATTGTGTGCCAAAAAGAGATTCTATCAGATTCTAAGCAGCAAGTGGCTCAATCTGCACTAATGCACGCTGAGGAGACGGATGCTATTTGTCAAGTCGAACAAAGAATGGCTACTTCACTTTACTTGCAGCATAATTAAAATTTGTATCTGGAACTGGATACTAATTTTCATTAGTGTTTTCATTATTTCCATTTTTATAAGAAATAGACTCATCAATCACCTAACCTTCATGCAAAACAAGTTTCTGTCCTTTCTATGTGTTTTATGTATGAGTTAGTTCAGTGAACACTTGATAACACGTTATCTCAACTGACAATTGTTACCTTTTAAACTGACTTCCCCTTAAAGTTTCCCCTCAAGTAGCCTCAAAGAGAAAGAGACATTGTTTTTCCACATTATACAGCAGAGTCACATCCATACTGTTTATCTGCTGGTTGCAGCTCTTCACTGAAGCTCTATCACACCTATATTGAACTATTCAAACCCAAGATGCCATTGTTTTATGGCTGCAGCATCACATCAAGCAGAAAAGATCTACATGTCCTGTGCATCATTTTAGACTCATTTCATTGGAATTCAGCAGCTCATGTTTTGTACCCTCTGAAATTATGGGACCTCTGCTAGAATTTAAAAGAAAGCTCTGTGGGTTTGAACAAAGCTTGGCCATGCAGCGTGCATTTTCAATGACACACTCACCTATGACAGGCAAGATCAAAGAGTTTAGGTCACCTCTCATAAATTCATGATAATAGACTAAGTCATAAAGCTGATCACAAATATTTCCAGCTGAATTGGATACAAAGAATAACTTTGTGTTAGTAACAGAAGATGAATCAGTTTCACTTAATTACACCAAGAGCTTTGATAGGGCATCTTTATCTTTGCTTTTGCCATGTCTTTATCTGCCGCTCTCGCGCTCTCTTCCTCTCATTATTTCCCACCTTTATGTCAATCACATCTCCTCACACCCTGTATACGTTCTACATCTCCCTCACATTTCCCTCTATCTGATTGGTTCAGTATGTTCCCCTTATCTCTGTCCATTCTGTTGCGTCCACGTGTCGGTGGTGTCAGACCCATGTTAAATAAGCCCCTGGGCTCAGTGGGAAGCTTCTCTGGCGCTGTAAGAATAGATGTAATCCCTCTGTGTTTGAATATGGCTTACAAAGTCAAAGCCTCCCTGCACACCTGCTTCACAGATAGCCACATGCAAACACTGCGAGCCATGTGTAAAAAGAGCGGACTCTGCTTATCTCCTCGCGCACAAAGTGGACATGGGGCGAGCTAACACCGTGGCCCATAGGGAAGGCATCAAGGTTAGTTGTAGTCGTGAAGCAAAAACCCTTACAAAGGTAAGAGTAATTTGGATCTTGTCTCCATCCTCCCCCCTCGATGGTTGTATTCAAGCTTTAACAGATACCCGATGCTTTTATTAATTTGTGTATGTACGCCTCTGCAAGGTGAGCACCACTGAGCTGTGCAAATGTAGCTTCCTCCATCTCATCGTTGTCATCCATCACTCCAGGATGTTTTTCTGTGCTTCACTGACACGCCGTATCTATTTGTCCAGTGTTTTCCAGACTCCCTCATTTCACAGAATTTATAGCCCAGCAATTTATTTTTCCAGTTGCGTAAAGGATGATGACCTTGGATTTACTTTGTTTTGTTCCATTATGACCGCTTAAACCAATCTGGGACAATGAAAGTTTTATAAATGGAACTTTACACTTTCTGTCCAAATGTTCCCTGTTAGGGAATTCTGTTCACTGGCCACTGGCAACCCTTGACATCCCATTGAAGGTGATGAAATAATAATGATAAAAGACAGAAAGAAACCAATAAAGAAAAACAGGAAAAGAAGAACTTAAGTTCAGTCTCTCCTGCTGTCTTCTGCTCACAACTGCCCTCCAAGACATGAAAGCTCCGTTCTGTTTCCTACTACGCATTTCCCAAGATGCTTTCAGATGATGTTTTTATAGTTTGGGCGGGTAAGTCTTCATAAAAGGTCCAAAATGAAATTCTCATTTTCACAGAGATATTTGCGCTGACCTCGAGGTCTTTCGATTAGTGTGTGCATTTCTCTAAGCTCTCCTCTCAAGCACATACCTAGTGTCCCCTTGCCCTTTCTTTTTATAATCCACATTTACTCAGCACTCACAGAAATATTAATATTTGATAGGGAGCAGTCGGAAAAATGCAAGGATGGGCTCCACATGTGCGATGATGTTCTTGCTCTGATCGTGCCGTACAGCAAAAAATGGACTTGGTGGTGTTCTAGATACGCTTTGAGAGTCAAGACCCAGCCAAAAGCTTTTCACAACAGGACACAGGTTATTCACTGCCAGAGACTTTAAAAAAGTGCAGCATGCCATCTGGCTTTGGGATTGAAAATACTGGGGCAGAGAGGAGAGGAAAGGTGTGTAGTTGCTGTGTTTTTCTTAAGCACCAATTTCAAGTCACTGATGCGACCTCTGGCTTTTCCCAGCTCTGTTCAATTTTTAAAAGCAACTATTAAAGGGGTAATAAGCAAGATTTTTACTGCAGCACAGCACAAAATGACCAGAAAATATACCTGCAGGGGGTTGATTTTAGGGTTGCTGATTAACACCAATGACTCAACGATTACTTGGGCATGTGCTGAGATTTCTGGCTTTCCAGCCCGTGCTCCCAACCCCACCCACAGATCCAACTCTTACTTTGAGTCAGAAAAGCTATGAGAAAGCAGTTTTCATATTGCATTATATTATGCGTTATATATTACCTCTTCACTACCCGTTTTCTGTTGGGTCTCTCCTCAAATTAGCCTGCTTACTCTTCTCATGCACGAATTTCTAAAAGTCATAAAGGTCATATATTACTTATTGCTCTTTTAGCAGCAGCCATAAATATATTATTTTTGCATTATGCTTTATTCAGTGGTTATTATTCTGGAGGATTTGACTCCTAGAATGCTGGTGTGATTTTGCAGACTCAGTTGAAGTGCCTTTATTCCCCTCAAAATCAATACGTAAGACAACATGTTTCACATTAAGCTACATTTTTCTCTGAAACTGCACATCAGTTATTGTGTTTATGTGTATGTGCATCAATATCCTGATGTTTTTCTCAATATTCCAGCATTCCTTAAGTGTTTGTGCAAATGAACTACATGTCCCATTTGCATATGGGCATAGCAGACATATAGATAAATCATACCACAATTATTATTGCCCTGAATACAGTGTCTGGAAAGTGCCAGTATTAGCAAGAAACTAAGAATCCCATTCTGTTTGCTGCTGGTGCTTGTGGTTAATGTCATTTCTGATGCCATGGCAATCTTTGGAATATTCTGGTAGTTTATGTAAAAATTCATGTTTGCTGATGTAAATATGAAAATGTGTATAAACAGATTACCTTGAGTAAGGCTTTATTAGGCATATGACCATTACCCAAAATATTGTATGTATGTAAACACATTAATAGTGACCACACAGCGTGGGCAACATCAATTCTTTGCCAATTTCTGTTCAGGCTGTAGTGTAGTGAAGTGTACAAACACAAAATGAAGTGTCCTGAGTGAAAAAAGCAAACTATTTGAATGCTGAAATGCAGCAGTATTCTCCTTTAAGATATGATGGTGATGTCATGTTGAAGTGGGGCGTGCTGTAATAGGGAAAAGCTGCCAATCCATTTTAGAAAGCCACAGCTTTGAAAAGATTAAGAGGATTAAAAACGAAACACCGTTTTGTCCAAACAGCAAAGCTTCAGATGGACAACCCTGTTCTAACAGCATTTGGGCTCTGTCTCCTGGGCCAACATCAACACAGTCGCCGCTCCTCTTTCAAACTAGCAACACTGGTTTTAGATTTTCTCAAAGGCACCTCCAAGCCACCGTGCTTTGTTGTTGATCATACTTAAAATGCAGCACCTTGAGGCGGGCTTCATCATCCAGTTCCTAATACTACACCTAGACACACTCCTGACTTCACCACACAACTCTGATCCTGATTGTGTGCCTCGGGACTTCAGGCCCTAACCAAACCATCAAGGCAAAGATTCAGTCGGAGCGTTTCACTGCTCCACTACTTTTTCCACACTGGCTCATGACCTGAGGGTGCGTAAAAAGATAATATCCCCAAATTATTTGGGAGAAATATGTTTTGTGCACAATCTTGTAAAGTAGAACTACTGTAGCCTTACAGACCACATGAAATGGCCCCTGTGGGACGTGGACTTTTTGTTGTTTTGATGTATTTCCTGTTGGAACAGGATCTTTGGGCAGGACATGGTGCAGGGCTGGATTATTCACAAGTGTAACCCAACAGGACAGACCAAACCCTAACCCTACCCCAACAGGATATCAGTGTGGGACAGAAACACCATTTTATTTGAAGGGACAGGTGGACGAGAGAGGGTGTTTAAAGCTTTGTGAAGGTTTTATTGGTTGAAAATTTAATTTATACCCACCAGTGCACCATTTAAGAAATAGAAATCATCTGAGGTCATTTCATGGAGACTTTAAAGTTGCAAAAGGACTTAATTACCCAGAAATCATGCAGCACACAACCCAGCCTCCAGGAAAAAAATGTTGACCTTTTACATTTCTGCAAATCAACAAATATGTTTTGTGACGTAATATAAAGGAAGCAAAAAACATCATGTTAGGAGGTGGTTGGGGTGAATGGCATGATCAACAGGACTTTGCTTATGCCGACCTGGGTCCAAGTCCCCTTTCAGGCAGGAGCCCGGTTTGCTCATATCAGTGAATGTTAGCTAACCTTTTGTAGCCTTAATTATGATGGCAAACCTATTCCTAACCTTAACCAAGCAGTTTTGGTGGCTAATGAAGCAAATGAAAGTGGCTAAAGTAGCTAAAGGACAGTAAACTGCACACTCTGCAAGACTGTCTTGATCTAAAAGGCTGGTAGGGGTCAAGAAGGTAAAGCATGTCTCCTCTACACAGGTTCAGCCTTGGCTAGTGAGTCCAGGTATTTTTCAACAGAGCACTCACTTGCTGCTGTTTTTCACTTCCCATGTGAAGTGAAAAACTTACCTATAATCATACCTGACATCTGAAATGTAGTAAATCTACCAGGTCTCAATTAGTGGATGAGTCAGGGGTTTTTACATCAAAATCTTGTGTAGTGCAGCTTTAATTATGACAAACACTGACCTATTGTATGTTCTACCTGAATGAATATGAGCCATTTGAATAAGTAAAGGATTACTGAACAACAACAAAGCCTTCACACTCCATGCAGTGCACTCTTTCAGACACCAAAGATTAATCATTCATCCGTTGTGGACTGCCAACTGTAACTCCCTGCATGCAAAAGAATGTTAAAAATTGAAATAAAAACATGTCAAAAATAGCCTGCAGCTGATGGGGGAAAAAAGAAAAGTCTTGTTCTGTCAAGACACCAGAGTTGTCTACCTCAGATTTGTGCAAATGACGATGATGTTTACATGAGTAAAATAATCTCACTCTTGCTCTTACTCTAAATACAACAATATATCATGCAAATGTGTTTTTTGTGTTCCAGGCTGCTCTTCTTAAGGGCATGCATGAGCTCTCCTCTCATGCATGCCTTTAGAAAGAGCAAAGACATTCAACAAGGCAAAAACTCCAACAGGAAGTCATAGCACAATCAAGGTGTATACATAACTAAAATCCCTTGAATAACGAAGCTAAGATCTGAAAAATCAATGTCTTAATTCAAGTATTGCTTATTCTGACTACAACCTTATTTGAATTAAAGGGACATAACAGTGTGTTTGCATGTTTAGTCTAATATCTATGAAATGTATACTTCAACAAGTGTCATTTTTCCTTTATCATATCATTTTTCCTACCGTTTATCCAGCGATTAGTTTGCATTTATTCTGCTATTCTATGAAAATTAACTTTCAGAGACTTCGGACTTTCTTCAGACCAGTATTCTATCACTGTAATAAAGTCATTATAAGGCAGTGTGTGTGTTGATGAGGTTTTTCCGGGGACTATTTTCCAGCAGAGAGACCAGTCCCACGGTAAACTCTGGCTTTACACACTAAATTATCAGTTCTGTAGTTTATGAATGTTGATGACTTTGTTAGTTGCAGAAGTAGAACATTATACATTATAAATTCTAATGTGAAAATGGAGGGATTTTGATTGTACACTGTAAAATCTGTAGTGCTCCTGTGTGATTTGCAAAATGGTTTGTTGCAATGTAAAAGGTGGCTAAATTGTATTAAATGGGACAAATACTCAGAATCACAGGTGTGGTCGTTTACGGTAATCAGAAAACTCTGGTTACATGGGCATTTCTTATTCCAAATATTGTTTGAATTGGGTTAATAATAGGTTATTGCAGTCAATATAAGAGCCCTATTACATCTTGAGGTACGCAGACAAATTAAATCAGCAGTGCCCCTTACACAGAATCCACATTCATTACCCAACATATAGGCTGACTGCCCGGTGCTACCAGGCAAGAAACACAACCTTCATAACTGGCTCAGATACTGTAAATATGAGCTGGCTGATATATGTTTCATTTAACAAGTTAAAGTATAATCGAAGTCTGTGTATGTTTCATCATACTGTCACATCATCCGTCCTTCAGCAGGCCAATTGATTTGATGCCTCCAGGGTGGTGAGCCCAAGGGAGCGGTGCAGGAAAAGAAAGTCTCATGCCTCACAACAGGTATGTGTTCTGAACAATAGGCAGAGAAAACTCCATGTCCTCTGCTACCCTCAGGCAAAACATTCAAATGGATATCATTGTATGTAATCTGCCCGCAGGTTGTGTGACCAAATAACAATTCATACATTTTCATTACCATTTTGACCTGCGTCCGCCCCGCTGGTATGGTATAAAACTGTTGTTTGGGCTGCAACAGAACACTACGCCTGAAGACACTAATCAATTTTAAGTCAGGAGTGCATTCATTATATAAAGAGGCTTGCAATTATGGTGTGGGTTTTAGTTGATAATTTGTAAATGGGTTGTTAAGTGTTTGCAGACAAAGGCTGGATAAAGGATAAGATAACCACAGAATATGAATGGATTAAATTATTTAGTTTTGCTTGAATACAAACTATAAATGTATGTATGTGGGTGTTTTACCCAGATGTGCCTGCACTTCAGAATATGGCAGAGGCTTCGTGGAATCCATCACCATAGTGACATGGCAAACAGCTTCATCATGTTGTTGTCATGACAACCGATTCAGACACAGAACATTTATTTTTGTGCCAAAAGAGACAAAGCCCTTCCCAGGTGTGTCCAGTATCAGGCCCTGTCAAAATACTACCGATTCCACCAAGGAGTGGTAAAGATTTATATGCACATACAAATCCAGACAACTGCACACACAGACACATACACACATTTGTGTGCATGCACGCAAAAATGCACACACACAAATTCATTTGCAAAGGCTAACATATTTAAACAAATGCACACACAGAGCTTACACATCCACGTATGTACATATATTGCATGCAATTTGTATATACAGATTTACTCAACACAATTTCACTGTCGATTCATTAGGATCACCCCTCCTTTTCTCTTTTTCTCTCTCTCAGCTACCTTCCAAAGCCCTATCTGCGGCTGTTCGCTGTGGCTAATTGAAGCATTTGTGTTAAAAGACCTGGGGAAGGTTCTGAGGGGGCCTCTTTAATGAAGTCTGATCTCATTAAAAGATACAGCTGCCAATGTGAGCGGAGAGGAAAAACATGCTAGGACAAAGGAGGAGAGGCCAGCAAGAGCATCAGCAGGTTGTTCTCCACATAATGAAATGCCACCGTTAGCCATGCATGAGTCACAAAATCAGAATAATCATTTCTATTCAAATCAGCATTTTGGAGGGGCACTTGCTCTGTACAGACAAGATGGCCGCTGTAAGTTTTTGTTGACGCGTGATGGAAATAGAGCTTTTCACAGATCATGAAGAGTGCACGGCCTCACACACTGCGACTGTTTCACTGATTGTTCCAACTTCCTCAGTCTCACTCACCTCTCACACATCAAGCAACATTCATTTGCATGACAACAGATTTAAAATTCTATTGCAGACATGAAAGAAGATTACCATGAATATTAAGAAGCTGAAATCAAGGAGGATGAGCGGTTTCTGTGTAGCCAATTATAGAGCATCTGCAGTTGCATCGCAAATCTCCTGTCAACCACATCTGATGCCATCATGGAGGTCCAGTGGAGAATTAGCTGTGTGCAAATAATGGTTAATATAATAAAATAAATAACAATTGGACTAAAAAAAAAAAAGAGAAAAAACTGAAAAAACTGAAAAGGAATGTTGCTGGGTGGACTAAAGATGTCACAGCATTTTATCAAAATACCTCTATTTTCAATTTTTAATTTGGTTGAAACACCCACGTTATAATGCTCTGCTTATGCAGCTAAAGAAGTCATCACCATTCAGACCTTGTGCTGTTTACCGAGTTGATTTCTGTGTGGAGCATGTTGGTTTAAATGAAACACTGTCTGTCGCCACAAAGAAACAGATACACAATAAGAAGATCAAGATCAGAAGCATCACAGGTATGCTATGAAAAAGAATATCTTTAGTTATTATGTGATACATAAAAAGTCAACCAATATGTGGGAAATGAAGCCCTTGAATTTACCATTTCTGGAGGAAGATACATCCCAGATCCTCAGTTTGGCGTTTGAAAATCTCCCTTCTGAACTGTCAAGGTTGGCAAGTGCCAAGTTACATCACCTGAGAGCCCTCTGTTCTTTGTGCATGTGATAGTGAGAGATGAGAGAGATCTATAGAGGCAAAGTGTGGGATATAGTGTCAGTGAACTTCAACAGAAGGAGTCACCGGGTTCTAGATTCGAAAACAGCACTTCGGAGTTGAACAACTTGGAAACGGATGAAAGCATGACACTTTGTGCAGTATAAGATATTGCATTCATCAGACTTTCTTTTCAAGAGGCTAGAGCACTTTATATAATGAAAGGTGCACAATGTGCACTCACACTCTGGAATGCTAAGATGAGTGAGAAAGATGTGTGTGTGTTTGTGAAGTACAAGAGCCACCTGATATGGTGGATATTTGCAGTAACTGACATCCCTGGTCTGTTTGATCAAGTACAGACGTTGTCAGTGTGTGGGCTTTTTGGCTACAGATGATTTGTGGATTGTGTGTTTGCCTTCACAAGGCATGCATTTGATGGGCTTTACAGTTAGGATGGGTTTTGTGTGAAGGCATTGTGTCAGTTTGGTATAACACCATTGTTTTTGCACATTAAATATTTGCATTTTTCGAAAAGTGTGAGACCTTCTCAAACAGAAAAAAGGAGTTCTCTCTCTCATACAGTTTTCCATAATGGCTGCAATTAAATCATTCAGGAAGCTGATTTTTATATGTAGTCTGAGTAACATGCAGGGTTTCTTTGGCCAGTGAAAGCTACATTTGTTCAGGGTCAATGCTAAGTTAACTATTCAGTTGATATTGATTGTGGCCGTTTTTTGTAATAACAATAATAGTGCATTCCATTTGAACTGGGAAGTTGGAATTTCCGAGTTGGAAATTTCAACTGGAATGCCCCCGACATCAGATTTTTGACTCGGAAAGTTGGAGGAAGATGGCTGCACTGCACATCAACATTTGTGAAAGCTGTAATAATATACTGTTTGTTCGAACTTCTGTCGTATTTATGCCTTATTGAATCAGTTGTACACTGATACCAGTTGGTATTGCTAACAATGGTTAACAGTGGCTAACCTGGCTAGGATCTAGCAGACCTAATGCTGCAATCCATTGCAAGTTGGAAGCCAATAGTTCCAAGTTTGTATTTACAATGTCCAATCTAAATGTACCCCAGTGCATCTGCTTGGGAAAACATGGACGCCACAGCAAACCACTGTTTATTTACACAGATTAGCAAGAGCCGGGAGGAATAGGCTAGTACTGTATGCTCACAAAGACCTCTATCAAGCACAAAGCAACTGAATGGAGATGGCAACTACAGAGCTGTTACAGCACATTTCACAACACAAACACTGTATAATGTAAATCAATCAATCAATCAATCAATCAATCAATCAATCAATCAATAAAACTGATGAAAAAGTAATTCTGCTTTTGGTTACGGTTAGGGTTCACTATGTGTGCCGCCATATTGCGGTGATGTCGTTCGGGCTAGATGGATCTTGCCCAGATTTCTGAGTTGGATTTCCGAATTGAAAGACTGTTCCGTTACATTTTTCTGTGTTGGAGATTTTTTTTTCCAGACTTTTGAGTACCATGGATCATAGCATAATCTCTGCCTGGTTCCTGGAGACATGCACCTTGCATGCACCATTTGCTTGGGTATGACATCATTCCCAGCTCCAACTTCTAACTTCTAACTCAGACTTTCTGATGTCAGTGGAACTCAGCATAAGTTAAGTACATTGACCTTAATGACTCAGAGATAAACTGATACTTGATCTAGTCATCCAAAATAACCATGCATTTTGAACAAACAGCCTAGATAGATAGATAGACAGACAGACAGACAGACAGACAGAGAGATAGATAGATAGATAGATAGATAGATAGATAGATAGATAGATAGATAGATAGATAGAAAAGATTTTAGTCTACACTGCTCAAACAGCCTTGACAGAAGTGAAGGTTTCCTTCTGGTGGCGACTGACCATATGTTTTAAATCTTTCCTCTGTGTCCATGACAAAGTCTGTCACCACCAATATCACCTCCCTACCCTTGTTTGACCAACCACTCGCACATTCCATCCTTCACATGTCAACAGGCTGACACTTGATCCTAATTGGCCACTACTGCACCGAGGGTGTCTAGTCTCTCAGGCAGAAGTGTTTAAATGCCTGCTGTGAAACCTGAACCGGCCCATAGGCTCTTTTCTCCGTGGGTGGGAAATCAAAAAATGCCAAACGCAAACAACAAGAGTCCCTGTTTTGGCCCTGGCCATCAGGCATTGTGCTATTAACGGTGGCCACATCGAACAGAATCACTGGTCTGTTCCTGCTGCACCCTCAATTCCTGATGGAGAGGCCTGCTCCACTTTGTCAAACGCCAACCCCGTTCTAGCTTGTCAACAAATTTAGTGAACAAGGAACAGTGTGTGTGTCGTGACATAAACACTCACACTCATAAGACAAGGCTGCCCAAATTCTAACGGGCTCTCCTGATTCCAGTTGTCTGATCTGTTGATATTGATTGCTGCTGGCCTGGGTAATAAAAGTAAGCTCTGGGTCTATTGCTGGCATGTGTTAAGTGTCTTTAGCATTTAATACGTACAAAGACCAAGTTGATCTATTCAGATGTTCATCCATCCAACCAAGTTGCTTTGTTTACATAGTAATTTACTAGATTAAAGACATTTTCACTGTGAAATGTATTGCCTTTACTTTAGATACAAGGACTGAGAGCAAGATGAAAGTTTAGTAAAACATTTCTATATGCTCTTGGGCTCTACATACATCTCTGTGGCACTGAGGTTCACCAGGAGTTCCACCATAGAACACCAAGCTCCTGTTAGAAACATAATTCCAACTAAAATATGAACAAGTTATGAACATAATGCATTTAGAGTATCAAATAAGGAAGCCGTGGTCTAATGTCTTGGATATAAATGCTTGAATAAGAAAGTAGATCCGGCTCACTGGATCTCTCGTCTCGTCTGTCACCTAGTCTACTTTGTCATTCAGTAGGTTAGAAACTTCCATTTTGCTTTAATATGATTTTTTTTTTTTTTTTGCATCTGTAATGTTTGCAAACCCCTGAATTACAGTTTTTGAATATGAATTGATCACAAAAAATTGCCATCTACATAGCATATGTAAAAATACCGCCAATTCAGTTCAAAACTAGGTCAACTAAACTCAGCAGTGTGTCTTTGAAGCAGAGAAAGAGCACTGGACACAATGCTTGCTAGTCAGAGCATCATTCACTGTGTGATAAGACCTCTTTGTTTAAGAGCAGAGAAGAATAGCCTGTAAGTGGTGCCACAGGAAGTGCTAGTGACCTTGCAGCGGCCTACAATAACATGGGAGCAAATTGCCATAAATTACAGGTGGCAGCTGGTAATTTACGACTCAAAGGAAAAAAAAAAACAGGCCGGATCTGGACACAAACACAGAGGTTGTTGGAATTGCCATACAGGCAAGCGTAGACGCCTTACATACAGTGTTTCTATATAACTGTTCTATCAGGACACAGGAGCAGCTACACCATTATTATCAGCCATACTGTCCACGTAAATTATACTCTCGCCTCTGTCAGGTTACACGCAGTCTGGCCATTACATGATGGCAGATATGTGGGAATGCACATTCTTCCACTGAGAAATGCATTTTTTTCTTCTTTTTTAAATTTAAGAACGATCTGCTGAGCATGTATGTTCTGTAACAGGAACATTCAACTTTGCATTTGCACAGTAACGTGTTGGCACGCACAACCACATTCTTGCATTGTCCACAGTGCACCTCCACTGCTTCTGCTGATGAATGTCCTTTAATTGCTTAAGGTCTTAAGGCCTCAGCAGTACATTTTTAGGGAAGATGCACCATTACTGATTCTCTAACCTTTCAGTTTAATCTTGTAATGCTCTTTGTCACCTGGTTTTTGATACTGTACAGGAGGTCGCATGTTAAAGGAAGAAAAGCCCCATAATAATAATAATGATAATAATAATAATGACAATAACGTCACTAAAGAGCTGTTTTCACAGTCCTCTACTAATGGGGGAGGTGACTGTGCATGCCCCTAAAATCTGAGATTCAGACATACCACCAAGGCAGCAAAAAATAAACTAAATTAAAATAAATAAAACAAGTCAGAAATTACCAAAAAATGGAGTATAAAAACCAAGGAAAGACAGTAAAAGACTGTTCTAAGAAAATTAACTCAAGTAGGAAAAGAAAGTATGTTTGAAGAAGGGACAGAAACACTGACTCAGCCGAGCTGATTTCCTCTGGCTTTTTCAAAATGACTTTACTCTGTTTGGAACAAAAACTCTCCACCAACTGGACAGCCTCTAATCTCTGTGAGTCCACAAAACAGCGCTTTCTGTCAGCATACAGAATGTTAAGTAATCGTAGACAACAGAAATACAAAATGAGATTGTAAGCAGCTCTAAGGCTGTATGGCTAGTTAATTTTAATGACACACATCTAAATCCACCAGGCTTGTTCAAGGGATTAGTCAAGTAGACATGAGAGGATGCATTGAAGATTTGTCTTCCTACCAGACTTCCAGTGCAACTTGAGTTTAATGGAATTCACTCTTGATGAAGACTGAAATGTTGTTTTCAGAAGTTCTAAATCTATGGACCTTGGAGTAAAAACCAGCTCTAACCTTTCTTACTATCCACACACTTACGACAGTGCTAGTTGCCAATAATTATTTATTAAGAGCTTAGCTGACATGTGTATCTGCAGTGATGCACAAGTTCACACTTCACAAGGACCAGCTCAAAGCTCAGTTCACACAGTTCTGTTAAAATGAACTTTTTTTAATGTGTTCCACTGAGCTATTCTTTTTCAGCAGAACCTCCTCCTACCATCCAGCCTCAACCACCAATCATTGATACTGCCCAATTTCCAAACTAAGAAAAAAATAAGTATATGTTTTACCTCTTCAACAATGTGTCAAATAATAGGACAACTCAAAACAGACCATCTTCTTACCCTTTGGTAATGATTTCTTGATTATCATTCACATTCACAAAGTAAATTTGCCAAGACTTGTCAGATGTTGTGTCTTTTCAAATGTCCCAGTTTGGGATCAATGAAGTAAATCTATCTATCTATTCAATGCCGATGTGACTGACATTCTGCGTGTTTTTTCAGACCTGATGGGCACAATTTTCACAAAAATCTGTACTGATTTGTTCATAAAACTCATTCAAATATTCATATGGATGGGCTTCAGCAGTGCCTTTTGCTGTGTTGTCTGAACTTGAACTAGTTATGCTGCAGCATTAAATGAACGGCATTCATTTAACACCTTCATGCACAACATTGCATATCTGGAGCAACTTACAACTCATTGTTGCCTCATTTACCCCACCCCTGCCAACTGTCCCACAACTCTGCACCTTTCTGATGTCTGTGAGTGACAGCACAATCCCTGCATGCACTTCTAATGATCACCTCAGCACTCTGGCTGGCTCAGCTTAAATATTGTGTGTTGGGAGTGTCCACGTCAGTCACTCAACTGCAGTCACACTGACAAGGACGAATTAAACATTTATCCTAATGGAGAAGGAATAAAAACTGGACGATGGGTGACTGTCCTGTAATGTATGTCACATCCAAGTAAATGTCTGATGGAAGGCACTCATGCAAAGATGATTATGAGATGATGATGAGAATGTACCAAGAGTGTCAGTGGTTTTTGCCTGGGTACAGGCCTTGAAAAAAGTTGTGTCTGCCAACATCGGTCATTAGCTCCCTTTCTAAAAGCCTGGTGCGCAACATCAAAACACCTGACAACATGAGTAGTTACATGACAACAGTGCCCATTGAAGAAAATCTACCACTGATGAATAATGTAATGGGATGAATAATTAAATAATGTGTCCTGGTTTCAGGGCTTTTTGAAAGTATGTTTCCTTGCATCTCAGGAGTGCCTGGAGCCAGAGTGACTTTCAAGCACAGCTGGAATGTGTTGGTGAGCACATGCATGTGTCCTGTGATTGACTGCCCATCTATATTTTATCCTCACGACATTCCTAAGTATTACTGTGGTGCATTTCTGCCGGTTTGTGCAAATCATTCTGAAACAGAAAGGACAAATGTTTGAGGTAGGCTGAGAGGCACGTTTTCTGTTAGTGTCCTCTTTAGGCCTGACCCTGCCTCCTCCACTTCATTCCTCTCTACTACCTCTCTCACTTACTCTCTCTCACCTTCTCTGTATGGCAGGGGGAGCTCTGAGTCAGAGGGGACTGAAGGCCACAGAAGTGGAACAGTGAAATGGGTCACTTTCTCCACACTCGTCCACCTCATGAGTAATTCAGATAAGCTGTGCTCCGCTCTGCCGATTGACAAGCAAACAGACGACATGTTCTCCTCCAAGCAAGTCTTGGATACCAAAACACAAAAAAACATGTATTCAAATACTGCTGCCTTCCAAAGGCAAAAACACTCTGTCTGCCCCATCACCCGTGGATGACAAATTAGCATTCAGGCTGGCTAGACTTGTTGTAAGAGTGAAATGCTACGCCCATACTAATTCAGCTGGAAAATGTTCAGCTTTCCTAAGTGGACCTCAAAATGTTAAAAAATAAATGTGGTGAATGAGCCTTCAATCTCACCCAGGCAAATTCATACTGCTGTCGTCAAGCATATTATGGGGTGTCTGAGACAGCTCATGTTTTGACACAGTTGCCTAACATGTTAAAAGGTGAAAATCAAAGTCTTCGCTATAGCAACATGGTCAACTGTCACCAGCCTGATTAAAAAGCTCTGTTTACCTTGGAGAGCAGGGCGCATATATCAACTGCAATCATTAGTAGCGACAAAAGCGCTGAGGTGCCAAACAGTTTTGCAAGGCTCTCATATTTGTTCTGCTCTGCTTTAAGTCCCACAATCTGAATTAGTTCAGCCAAACTAAACTCTCGCAGGCCAACTTGTTCTCCTAACATCGAGCCTTTATTCAGGCGGCTGCAGCTGCATAATGACATCAGAATATTCAAAGAACCGCCTCATAATAAGTCACTGCAGGTGCAGTGTACACACTCATACAGAGACATTATACAGTAACATGGAAATGTTTCACTCTCAGAAACTATATGTTCTGGCAAGTGGAAGACGATTGATTGAATGATTGAGACACTTAAATGTCCAATGTCCAAAATGCACTTCATTCCAAAAAAGGGAGCATTACTTCAGAGAATCACTAAAATAACTTTCAAGACTAGAATAAAATTCGTCCATTTTATGTAAGTAATAAGTGCTGGTGTCTTTTTGATAGTCATTAAATCTCAATGATATCAACTGAAAAGTCGTACTCTGGACCTCAAGCTAGAACCAAATGCTCACTTTCTGAGAATGTCATTAGTCTGCCTCCCTTCCTTGATGTCCCCATTTTATCTTAATGGTGCTTGGCACACTGATACTAAGAGCGTGATTGGATTATTAGCCACAATTAAGGACAGGGTAGCAAATGGCTTTCAATGAGGCATAAACTATCGGAGGAGAGCAGACAGTCTGTGTGAAAGGACGATGCCATCTTTAGAAGGATGACGACAGATGTGCCTGTCTGGAACATTTCTGGTTTGAGCACTTACATATACTGTATGTGGCTCCACACGTGCCTGAGCGCACACCCTCACACGTACAGTACAAACACACCCACTGGTGCAGGCAGGTATAGGGACACACACACACACACACATGTTCTCTGGTATCCACCTGAGTGTTCCAAGATGGATATTTAGAGAAGTTGATGATTAATGGCAACTGCAGATATCCAGGCCAAATCTTCAAGACTTGACTTTCAGACAGGCTAGAATACAACTTTGCGAAATGAACACACAAACACACACACATACACACACACACATGCACAGAAATCTATGAAACAATCTGCCTGTTTTCTCTGTAGTCCTGGTTCATAATCTTTAATACATCTCTTTTTTTCCTCTGGAGAAGAACGTAGCTATTGTACAACATTCAGACATATTCAATCACATGGCTTACATTTGATATACAGCACACATCACGGTGACTTAAGTGAAGAAATAAAATGTTCCAGACCGTTAGCGAGCCAGCGGGCAACCAGAGTAACTTGATCATTAGGTTACACCCAATATGGGCTGCTGCGGACTCTTTTTATGGTGCATTAGGGAGGATATATTCGTGCCTATAAAGCATAGGAAGATATCACTGGTTGAGTCTTTCAATTGAAATCGAAGATCATATTCTGAGTGGAGAATAATTGGGTATAGCCTGACAAACACTGGATTTAAAACATACATGCTATAAAGACGATCAAATTAAGATTGACTTCATGTCATGCACACATAGATGTAGAGCATGTGTCCTTTTGACTGTTGGCGTATATCATCGCGGATAATCAAATTATGTCTGACAGATACTGTAAAGATTTCTGGTGAGGGTTTCCAATTCATCTGATAAAGGTCGGATTTTCTTAAAACACAGCACATAGCACACATTTTTCTGTGAGCCATGATACAGAATTATATCCTTACATGTTTCTGTTATCTGTGTCTGTTGGATCACGTTGCATGGGATAATTGGATCCCATAATCCTTGCTGAACTATGATGTTGAATGCAGTAAGACATTGGCATTAGGATGCACAAACACTTGCACTTAACTGTTAATGGCGGTGGCGTTTTTCCATACAAGAGGGATAGCTTATTGAAGCAATTTGAGTGCCACTGTACTGATCTGAAACACTTAAGTATTAAGAAAAAAGAAAAAGTGCAGTTTTACCTTGAGCATATTTTGAAATGAGGCAATCATACTACCAGTGTAAGAAAATTCTTTAAATATTTTTATAAACAAATTATCTCATCCTGCTGGGCTATTTTTTTTTTTTACTTCTTTTAAGAAAAATAAGATAATAATAACTGCTTGCTGAAATGGATATTTCTTGTGGTATAGGAATCCAAAAGCAAGTCAAAGGTATCCTAGATTCAGGTTTAGATTTATGTAGCATATGTTACACGTCACTTACATCATTCTTTTGACAAGGTCAGATATCACCACACCTTTGTTAACATTACTTTTATGAACCATCTTAGCATATACATACATTTACATAAATATGCATAATACATATCATGCCAATGTTAAGGGGCACTGCGGCAGTGTTACAAGGGATTAAACCAGCAAACTCCTTATAAGATGGAGCAAATATTACTGGAGAGAAACTAACAGACAACAGAATGTAACTGCTTCTACTGAAGCTTTCAAATATCCTGTAATACAAAAATTAAGAGGATAAAAGTGAAAAAAAAAAAAAACAACAATGAAAAATGAGACTGGAAAGTGAAGATGAAATAAGATAATGTGCATGATCAATTAAGAAGCAATTGCCTGGAAAGCCACAGGAACTTTAGTCTTTCACAAAGTGTGGAACTACTAGACATTCTCACCCACACTTTAGCAGATTAATAATGCATTTGGCAAAAAGAGGTCTAGCTAAAGTGATGATTTGGAAGATGCAACAAAGTTATACACCATTACAGATGGATGATCGACAAATGCGCCACGGTTTGATGCTCCACTGAAATGTACAATGCAGCTCATAAGCGTGTGGTGAGTCTGTCCGGGGAAAGGTTAAGTGTTTTCTGATGATGTTTTTTTCAGCATAGTCATTTGTGGCAGTGTGAGGCAGAGTCTCAAGTAGCCACTCAACAGGCAAATGCCGTATTGTGAGACACACAATGAGGTCTTTGTATTGCCGGTGCCTTTGAGAGGAAGAGTGGCAGTGACACACAGAGCCCAGCAGAGGTGATAGGAAAGAGTGACACCTGAGGCTGTTATGTCTCCTGGGAGAAACAGGTACGGAGAGGGGTGGGGTGTGGGGAGGGCATTAAAACCCACTGATTGACAGACTAAAGACGGATGAAAACGGAGACAGCAGTTAGAGTCAGAATGGCAGAGCAGGACGAGGGAACTGCATTTACATTTGACATTTCAGGCACTTAGCTGTCGCTCGTATCCAGAGCAACTTGCAATGATTGCAGCAGTGGAGAAAGCTTAACCCTGCACAAGGCAAGGTTTTTATGAAAAAATATACCCATATTACTAGACTGAATCACAAGCTGGGGCTGCAATTAAAGAAGAGCATCCCATCCCCCCAAATGAGATGTCATAGATTCCCTGTTTGCCCAAATTTATTTCAGTTGTCAGACATGATCACTAAAAGGAAATCTTCACTGCATGCAGGAAGTGACAAATCAAAACTTTAGGCCAAAACGCAAAACTGAATGCACAGCAAGCATGCACCCCACCCAGAGGAAACTGGTTACACCAGTGATGCATGCCCCTGTTGCAAAGACAGTGTGTTTAGCAGTTTAGCAGTGCTTTAGTGTGTACTTTGGTGGCATCACATTACTGGACTCCTGGATGAAGTTCCTCACACAATCAAAAGTTGAAAGAGCTACCTTTCACAGCCACTTGGGGTCGCCGAAATGCAAAACTGCCTTGTGCAGCTTTAAATTCCCAGAGCGCTAGCATTATACTACGAAGTGCAAAGCCACAGAAAACAGATGTAACAAATGTACTGCAGCTATTAGACCTGACTGCAGTACCTGAAGGAACGGCTGAAAAGAAGGCACTGCATGTTTGTAAAGCAATTCATTATTAGAGTAACTATCAAACCTGAGTTTAATAGTAATTTCAAAAAAATCTAGTTTTGCTTGAGGTGCTGGATGAGCAGAGTTTACAGCCATGGGATTATTCAGATGTCAGTTTTCGAGAAAAGTAAATTAAATTGCTTTCAAAATACTGTCACTTAATATATTATCCTATCTAAGCCCAACACTTCCAGGTAAGTAGACTGAAACAAGACATTGAATGTAATAAGAAACACAGTTTGTGTCCGATCTGTAAAGTACATTGTTTGGTCTATTTCTAATATCAGTGTCACATGTGCAGTTTCTTGATTAGCATGCAGATTATGAATTATTTATTGCAGTTGTTTCTACCAAGCCCATAGATCAGAGATCTAACGTCAGCAGAATCTGGACAATACTAACACTGTTGAGCTACCTTTCCAATTTACCACCATTTATGTTTGTTTCTCCAGAGAGGGGAGAGCAATCATTTTGTTCTGTTCACTAAGACTGTCTTTGGTTATGAGGGTGTGTGTGTGTTTGAGAGAGAGAGAGAGTGAGAGAGAGTGAGAGAGAGAGAGAGAGAGAGAGTGAGAGAGAGAAAGAGAGAGAGAGAGAGAGAGAGAGTTAGAGGGAGAGAGAGCATGTCTGTTGAGTTTTCTTTTCTCCTCCTGGCTCTTGGTTGTTCTCCAGCCGTGTGTTGGCAGGAGGACGTGGCAGGAACCATTAGGATGAGAAATGACAGTGAAGCCTGGGCCAACCTTCAGGGCTTGCACAGAGGAGAGTCTTAACAACCACATGCATTCAAACACACACATATATGCACACACACATACACAATATACACACACAATATAGACTCATACAGAGTACATGCACACTTCCCATACGCCGCCCCGCAACTGCAGCCATCACCCTCTTCCCTAGCACACACATCACTACAAACATCCTTGCTGTCCTCGCGCTCTTTTGATGTAACCTTCACTGTACCTATGGCAGGTAAATTCATCCATGAACAGTAAGAAGAAAGGGTTGACCTTTATTTGTCTGGACCTCTGTCTGTGGCTCTCTGTGTGATACAATGAGAGCAGAGCTGTGCGGACAAAAAAGAGCGAAGCACTTAGGGTAACAACCGCGGCAGACTCCTGACTTCACAGCTGTTTCACCGCTGTGATGAATTATTTCCAGCCCATGGTGATTCACCATAAAGCAGACAATGAATCCACCCTGACAGCCTCTTGCAATCCTGTGTACTGTAAGCCCTCACGCCGCAGCACTCCTCATGGAAACGCGGAAAGCATCATTACAAATGAGTGCTCAAATTGCAAATGGCTGCTCTGAAAAATCATTTGGAATATTTAACCAGGAGTAAAAGTTAAAGCAACATAACATTCTTCCTCTGAGAAAGACATTTTACTAAAGGTATAAAAAATATGTGTGTGGCCAAAAATATCACGTCAGTCTTCTGTGTTTCCTGGAATATGTGTGTGTGGATGTCACAGATGAGCTGAATTGATGTTATATTCTCTGAAACTTGCATTTTGTTCCACTTGAGCTGGCATAACACCATCAAATGGATGAAGGATTTTTTTATACGTGCAGCTCAGAGTGATCGGCAGCCAACTGACTTAATATCTATGGAATCTCTTACTCCTTTGCTGTGCACTGCTGCCAACTTTGTACCACTGTAATATCTCACAAAGTGGATGCTTTGACGGTTCACAAATCCATCACAATAGTTGGTAAGCACTGTGCAAACATTTTTTTTTTTTTTTTTATCTCTGTGGTAAGAGAGCTGTCCCGCTCCAGATGCCAGCCTCATGATATCGGGCTACAGATGCATGCTGCCTCCCTACAAGTCAGTGTGATATGTTTGGCCATCTGACGGCATGGTGTTCAGCAGGATTTTTTTTGTGGTTTTTGCACTCTGGGCACTGAAGCTCACTCAACTTCACATCATGAATAGGGCCTCAACCCACAAGCAGAGATGGGGTGTGTGTGTGGGGAGGTGACAGGGCCTCTGCTCTGTCAGCTGCAGCCCTGCAGGAGCTCCGTCCAGGGAATCTCCGAAAGCCACAGATGCAGAGAGAGGCAAGGTTCTGTGGCTGTTCACCCCACACGGTGCTGGGGCTGTGGGACTTGGGGCATCTGTGCATCCGGGATCAGAGGGCTTTGGCAGCTCCAGTGGATAGAAGGTGTGAGGGTGTGATGGACTTAGTTCAGTTCATGCAGCTTTGCTGATACTTTGTCCAGACATAGTCACACACTGGTTCACACAGAGACACAGACAAACTCAGACTGCAGATTTGTTTTGCATATTTGATCTTTACATCTGTAAGTACTAAACTTTCCAGTTTTGTATGATTTGTCTCCCTCTTGTGGCAGAAAATTAAATACTGCTTGAAAAATAGACTTTTATGTCGCTCGGGGGGGAATGCCGCTCAATATTCAGGTGCAACAAAAAAAGATGCAAAACATTTAGTGAGTCATGAAATCATCAGATGGGATAATTCACCATGTTACAATTGTAGAGACACAACACCAGTAGAAATAAGATCACATAACATCAACTGTGCACCAGCGCAAAGAGAGCAGCTTTCCAATGTCACTGATAAAGCAAAACGCAGTGAGTTTCTCCTTCACGTTACTGACCAGCTGTGAGCAGAGGGCCAACGTGTCCAAAACTGTCAGCCCCTACAACAGTTGTCCTCAAACAGCTGCCCCTAGAGGTATGTTGGAGTACTGCAGGCGGTACATGAGAATTTTAAAAGACGTTAATTTTAAAAAATGAGCCATGCACAATTCTTAAAACAATTGAACTGAAGGTGTAAAATGTGTGTGTTTGTGGTTTAAATCTGCTGCCGTGGTGGCCGAGCGAGGACGTTTGTACACTATGAGGACAGGAAGACGACAAAAATCAGGAAAATGGATTAGTGGTTGAAAGGCAGCAGCGATACAGCCGAAAACAAGGAGGAAGAGGAGAAAAAGAAGCAGAAACCGAGCCGACAAAATCTGCTCAGTATCAGGTTGTTGTTTCAGACACTGAGTGAGCTGGGCTGGACTCTTTATACAGGCTTTTTTATACCAAATTTTCTTGCACAGGTCAGGGAGTACCTGGCTGAAAAAATAAATTTTCAAAGGGGGGCTCATCATTGAAAAGAGTGGGGGGATCATCTGGAATATGTTATAGTCAACATTCATGTTTTTTTTTTGTTGTTGTTTTTCAATGAAAGAATTGATCAAAATTCTACTCATAGATAAATCTAGACAGTCTAACCTGTCATTTTTAAAATTTGTTTTAGTTTGCACACATCTGCATATGACAAAACAAAATGTTTATGTTTGTATTTGATGCAGTTTGTATAAAGTACCCCAAATTTCCATTTAATTCCCATAAATTCCTGTTAATTCCCATATATTCCTGTTAATTCCTGTAAATTCCCATTAATTCTCATATATTCCTCTTTGCAACCCTACTTGTCTCGTTTCACAGTCTTTTGCTTATTTTAACATAAATTAGAGTGTATTGGGCAATGGCAAAGTTGGCCTTAACCTCTAAGCTACCAAAGCAGATTCTGTACTCACTGATATTTGTGAAGGACAGAATTCAAAATATGACTGATACAGTCCTTTAACTGTCCACATTGGAACTGACAAGCAAGCAGGCTGGGTTTGTGTATTCAGACAGCCATTTGCTGTCATCATGACATTGGCTCCTGCAGGCTTGTTGTCTGGTGCTGCAACAAGCTACTAGCAGGAGAGTTCAACAAGTTATTCTGACTGTTTTTATGACTCCTATTTCAAGTCGCGGTGCAGAACATGTTCATTATGAAACCTCATCATTTGTCAAGACACTGGTATTCTCCTGCTGGCTCTCCTCCATGTTTGTTGGTCTCTGCTCCCCTTGTCACAACATCTGATGTCAATTAAATGTCGCGTGGGGAATGACAGGAAAAAAAAAATAAATAAATAAATATGTGGTAG
>OMLB01043572.1:9593-27971 GCA_900302555.1 Myripristis jacobus | reverse complement strand
CCTGCCCTTCAAAGCTTCGACATGTCATCTCCCACCACAAAAACAGAGGTGGGAAGACTCGCTGGCGCTACCGCTGCCTCAGGGTGTCTGGCACTAAAGCTGCCTGCAAATACAGCAGGGAGAGGAGGAGGAGGAGGAGGTGGAGGAGGAGGAGTGGAGAGACAGAGAGAAAAGACAGGCAAGAGAAAGACAGAAGGCGGAAGAAGGAGATAGAGAGAGAAAAATAAAGGAAAGGGAGAGACAGCACGCACCAAGCAAGACTCGTAAAGCCCGGGGCATCAAAGTGTGTGTGGATAGGAGCTGTTATTAAGGTGGAGGAGAGCAAGGGAGACGAGTCCTGTCTGTTTTCTGAAGTGACACTGGTGCGACCGCACGTCTGTCTCCTGTGTCTCTCTCTTACACGCACAAAAAAACAGACTTGCAGCAGCTGACTGAAGTTTATGAAGAGGGGTTGAGGGAAAAAACTCTCAAACTACAGGGGAAAACCTCTCTCCAACACAGAGCTGGGACACTGTTCTAGCTGTGTGGCCCGGCCCAGTACCCCCACCATCACAACCACAAAAACAAGATGATACCCATAAAGGTTGAACAAATGGGATAGATTGTACTGATCCTAATGTGAAATGCATGTAAGCCAGTGGCCCATAATTGACTGTATCTCCTCTGATTCAAATATAATTTTCTCCAAGACGCTATAGTATTTATTGTGACTCTAAATGCATACCGTGGACAGCCATTCCTTGTGAATGGATGGTTCCAGGCCAACTGTTTGCAGCTCAGATACCACGAAATTTGCAGATTGATTTAGGGAGCAATTATGCACTTGGCTTTTGAACCCTTGAGGCTTTTGGAATGAATTGGTGATTGGCTCATGGACAAAGTAAGCACATCTGACCGAACGAGTCCTTGCCATAGACTTAGAGTGTCTAGGAAGCCACAAGAGCCCAGCAAACAAGCACATCTCCAGCAGGGCCAATTATGGGCCTCGGGGGACCCGTGGATTCTGACGTGAAGTGTTAGAAGCAGTAGATGAGCTCTGTAGTGAAGCTTGGAAATGACAACAAACTATTCTGCTTAGGCAAGATAGTTTGTGTATTGATGACGGATGTGCTAGATAAGGATGGAAACTTTCAGCTTTTCAACATTTCAAACTCACTACAAAACAATCTCCACCTTAACAAGTCATTTAGTCATTTATTCACTGTTATTTCTTAAAACAAGTGAAAAAAATCGGACAGTGGAATAAGATGATCCCACTTGTCTCTAATGCTGATCAACTTGTTACCAGAACTTTACTGATATTTGTGGACTGATCTACTTTATTCTGCTTTGCTTCAACATATTTGTACTTGCTCCCAGAGAAAATTCCTGAAATAAGTTAAACTGTATTGGAAACAAGTTGAGTTATTTCACCCAGCTGGAAGGTTTTTTTTTCACTTGTTTCAAAAAAGCAATATTTGAACTCTGAGTATGAGAATAAATGAGTTGTTAAAGTGGAGAGCTTTTGCATTGTTGGCAAAATCAATAAAATGTTTAGCTACTGCCACATGGTGGAATAGCTCATATAAATATGGGTACAGCAAAAGTTCCCATGAGCTGTGTATATCTAAAGGTCAGATACAGCAAGACTTCTTTCCAGCACCAGAACACTACATGTAATTATATAACCATTGAGTGGTGACAGGATAATTACACATGAAGCAACTAATGTAACTTTGATTTGTGTTGGAACAAGTGAGAAATAATCAGTTTTATTCGATACATGAATTTGATCATTCTTCTTCAGAACGATGCCAGAACAATAAGAATGCCATAGGGATTTGAGTATTTTACTGGGCTGTTTTACAAGGCAACTTCAAACAGTCATAAGTTAACATCCAAACAGAAGGCCTCCAAAGGGATTTTGAGCAACTTCAAAGCCAGGAAGCTGCTTCCTCTAAATGAGGCCTCTCTGGCCGACTGCGGACTGCTGCTGCTCGTGTTTGGGGAAGCTCCAGTGAACCTCCATCACCTGACATCACCTCCAAAACAGCGGAACCACTGCGATAAGGCATCCACACAACCTGCCAATGTCTGAGTATGCAGCCGGGGGAATGCCTTTATCATCTGATGGTGATGACATCCACTCTTTACTGTGTGTTTACATTGGACACAGCTCATTGTGTTAGTTGTGTCAAATAGTGCCATCAAGCATGGCGAGGCACCTGCGTTTCCTCAAGAAAAACTCAAGACACCCTTGCTGTGGCGCTTGGAGGTGTTGCACATATACAGACCCATACATGCACATATGCACATGCACGCACACACACATTTACATGCATACAAGAAATCACACACATTCACAAACAAAACAAACAGATATACTGTAGACATCTGATGCAGATAATACTCCAGATTGTTGCCTCCATGCCCACCTTCTTCTTCATGCTTTGAGGATGATGCAGCTGATCCCATGACACCAGAGTGTCTCTCACTGCCATATAGATAGAAACTGAGCCGCCGCAGAACCAACCCAAAGCCCCTGGTCCAACCCAGCAGGCAGAGGCAGACAGTGGGACTTCACTCTCAGGGAGCCTTGAAGGGCCAAATTTATGGCTCTCTAGAGAAACCACACTAAAGTGCCACAGGGCACCAAACGGGAAAAACAACTTCGGGAACAAGAGAGTAAGGCATTCAGGCCAACTACAACAGTGAAAACTCCTATGATAATTTATAGCTACATGCAGACTAGGTTGTACCGCCTACCATTGTATAGATGGAGTCTTTTTCATGTTGTGTCTGCTCTGGCAAAAGTTACTGGAATATGAAAAAAGTATTTGTTGGTCATACTGAAAATAATTCACAATTTGTCTCTGATTAGTGGCTTCAAAAGACAAACAAACAGGTGCAGTTTCATACGTGCTGTGGTTATTCTTCTAGTCATGAATAACTGTATAAAGGCACCCGTCATTTTGCCTTTATTTTTTGCATGTCTTGTCTCAGTACCTTTAAGAGCTAGGCTGGGTTTTGTAATTGAAGAAAAAAAATAAACCTGAACACTTGAGTGTTTTTCTGCAGAAATAAGGTTTTCATTTCCCAGTAGACATAGTTTAATATAGAGAGAACAAAGCTTTACAAGTTTTCTAATGCAACAAATTTGAGATTTCTGTGTGGTTGGACCAAGGAACAAACAAAGGAACAGTAACAAACCACAACAAAATATGACTATTAATACATGTCACATTGCTAATGACTAACGCATTGCTTGCACATTCCTTCACTGTTGCTATTTCACCCAAACACACAAAAAAAACAAAGTACTGGGGCATACAGTGCCTCAAGTGCATCAGTATATTCATCTGAATAAATGCTAGACTCCAAAACAAAAAAAAGTAATAATCAAAAGGACTTACAAACCAAGCAAAACAACTCCAGTGATAAGTGATAATGTGATGGCAGTGACTCAGTACTGATGCACTTTTTGGCGCTTGTGAATTCTATTGTGAGTGAACACTGACCCCTTGTGGACGATTTCACAAATTCACAAGCCACATGCAGTTGATGGAATTGAACAACATACAAAACACAATTGCAAATAAACACTATGTTTCATTGTAAATAATACTCCATATTTCAGACACAGGCTGCTGCCATGTTAACAGATCCCAACTCCATATTTTTGAATGTGTACCTGTTATTTTATGTACAGAGAAAGAAAGAGAAAAGATTCAACCCTTAAGTGTAGACTAAAGCATATTTCAATATGTGCATGTATTGTTATTGAGGCAGTGTGTAAGGCAGAAGCATGACTGGCCTCAGGTTTCCTCCATCTGCTTGCTGATGCAGCAATATTCAAAGAAACAAGCAATCTGGCTTTTCTTGGGCCAGATCGCAGCTGAAAGAAAGAGGAAATCTATATCATAGCTAACCCTAACTGTTCAAATTCAGTGCTGTATGTGTGATCCACATCTAATATCAGTGTGGACTGATATCAGCCACATGCTAGCATTTACAGCAAGTTGCTGAAAAAAAAGCATTTGCACAACAATCCATCATCACAATAAAAGAAATAGTAGTGCAAGCATTCATTTTTTCCTGTGGTAACTGTAGCATCGACGCAGTTCATCAGTTGTTGAGGCTGAGGGCTAAAACGGGCTTGGATTGAAGCAACTGGGGAGCTTGTTGTGTCCCTGTTGTTGCTGCTGCTATTCTCCATATTTTGTTTTGGCCCACCACTGCTGACACTGACAGTAAAAGAATGATGATGCATTGACAATTATGTGTTGCTGCTCAGCTGGTGGAAAAAAAAGTCACAAAACAGACCAGCTCCAGTGAAACCCCACTTTGTTCCATGAATGAACTAACTTGTCACTGTTAAGACTGATCCCAGATTGTGCTAAGATAGGCCGGCAGTAGGTCTGACCGCCAGCCACAGGAGCCATTAAAGCAACTGTGACAGAGCAACAGGTGATGATGGCAGGCCTCCACACCGGGGTGCAGTGTCTGCAGGGCCTGGCTCATCTGATAACACCATCTCTGTCAACAGGAGATTACAGGCAACAGCACTAACACTTGGTTTCCTATGACACCCCAAGTCAAAAACTACAAGAGTGCAGATCTCCACCAGGTGTGTCTGGGGGCATGTGGGTGGAAAACAGGAAGTGCGGGGCAGGCTGTGTGTCCAGTGTGTGCGCATGAGAGTAGAGGAATGAAGGGGAGACAATATGCAGGGTACGTTATCATGCCACCATAAATGACAAGTTAACCAACAAAGGCATTTCAGCAGTTGGCTGACATAATTGAATGCTTTCAAACAACCACAATGCTGTATTGTTTGTTTGAATGAATACAAGCTACAGTTCTTACCTTGGTGTGTAAAGTGGATACGAACAATTTCAAAAGACCAGCCATATAAAATGTCATTATCAAAGTGAAAATGCCACAAAAGAATTTGCCGACTAACCTGTCCTGACATGTACATTAACTTTTAAATCTCTGGAAAGAAGACACAAATGTAATTGCATTTGAATGAGACGAAAAGACATGATTGGTTGTCCGCAGCAGAAAAAATAGAGAAAAAAAGATTCAAAACTGAAGCTGTTGTTGATCACTTATGGTAGCTACTGGGTGGTTAAGAGGAGTGAGGAGGCAGAACTCGATTGTGGTATAAAACAGGTTTTTCAAAGGTTTTGAATCAACCACGAGAGGTCCTTGATCATACAGTCATAACTGTGCATAAAAAAATATTAGCAAGATTAGCAAGATGCAAGATTAGCTGCAGACAGATACACACACGGACAGATACGCACTAAACGCATTCACTTTAAAAAAAACACACTTATGTATGCCTGTTGGTTACTCAGGAAAGACTGAGACAGTTGTGGGCCCTGTTTTATCAGGTGGTGCCACCTTGTGCCATTCATCTGTACACACCTGCTTGGATTTTTCTTAAAACTAGAACGGGCTGGATAAAAAAAATGACAACAAAAATTAAGAGTAATTTTCATAAGAATAACTAAGCAAAGCTGTGGCACTGTCAATATGGTGGCATTTAGAAATCATCATATGACATCAGTTATTCACAGGAACCACAAGAAGAGGAGACATAATGGCTTGGTATAAACCACAAACAAATTATGCACAGATGAATCTGTCATGTACAATTTCCCAGCCTGATGATGATCAGTATCACACAGTATGTTGTATTTCAGCGTCTGTAATAGAAGGAATAGCTATAGCTGAACTAATTTAGCTGTGATATGAAAGGGCAGCCAAGCCAGTCAATGATTCAATCCAGAGATGATTATGGATGAGATACATTAAAGATGTTATCTATGACTGAAATGAAGCAGAAAATGGTTTCCCAGGGAAGTCAGGAATGCATCATTTCAAGTTTGCAGAAATGCCTCCATTCGATGAGCTGGGATAAATGGATTCCCATGGCCCTTTCAAATAATTTGTTTCCTTGGAGCTGCCATTCAAGTTAACCTTTCAAAAGATAGCCCACTTAAAGTCAGTTCCATATGTTCCTGGTTAGATTCTGAGTTATATGAGAGCAGGGGACACTAGATAATCTCTGGCCTTCCCCTTCCCCATTTCTTTTATGCCATCAGAACACACAATGAGAGGCAATTTCAAAGTCTCCCAAAGTACAGAAAAAAATACACAATATCAAATGATAACTTCCAGATGGACAAGTCATTCGCATTGGAAATAACTCACCATTCATCCCTGCTGCAGTGAATGCGTCTTTTTGGCCTGAATAGAGAAAGAAGGTCCCTCACTCTTCATACTATTATAGCTAATAGGTTTTCAATGCAAGTTTTAGAGAGAGGTGATTGTTTGGCTTTCTGTGTGCTGTACACCTCCTATGATGCACCGGCAAGAAGGTGATCTACAACAAGAAGATAACATGCATATGATCGTATCAGCATAACAAAGCCTACTGAAGATGGCAGGTTGACCCATGTCTACATTTGATCAGCGCCTGCCATTGTACAACTACATATGACTTGATTTATCAGAGAACACTAGAAAACAGCGCTCACTTCCACTTGAATTGAAATGGTTGTCACTCGGTGGTGAACGCCAGATTCAGGACAAGCAGTGAATCACTAATTGTGAACAGTGGAAACGGCTAAAAAGGCCTACACAACCGCTACCACGCACAACATGGAAATGCAGCGTTCTGTCATTACCGGAGCTCTTTGTGAATAAACCATTTCAGATGCAAATTTTGGGCCTGCCGATTTCTTTTGATTCACCACTCCACATTAGCTGTGGGTTAGACTATGTGCACACAAGAGCTGTTCAGGTGTAATTGCCTTTCAGGCCAAATTGTCCCAGGCTTTTTCTTTTTTTTCTTTTTGAAGCACCTGTGCAGGGATCAAAGCATTTGATGTGTGGGTCAGCTTTGTTTCAAGAGGGTGTCCTTATAGCGTACACATTGACAAGTAATTGCCTCTCCAGATATTTCTATGGCCGGCATGTGTTGGGAAAATAGAGATCACCTTTCATTAGACACAGAGTATTTAAATGGCCATGAAAAGGTTTAATTATAGCATAATTACCCCAGGAGATGGAAAATAAATGACCTTACTGCCCTATTTGCTTTATCAACCTGTCACAAATATTGTCCTGACTTTTAGTACTGCTGTTTCATTTTCAATAAGATTCACACATATTTGACAGCAGCTGAAATGCCAAGTCTGTTTGTGAGCACTTTCTTCATCATTTACTGAATTAATTCCATTTGTGCAAGAGATGAATACACTAATAAGATATGTCATGCATTAGTATTTGAGATCTGTATTAGATTTAGTGAAAAGATTTATCAAAGCTTCAACAGTTCATCCCAAATAAAGACACCAGGCCATGGATGCATGTGGCAGAACTACAAATTGTCTTTGCATGGCACGCATATGCAAATTGATGTGAACTTCTTCCAAATGAAAAAGGACTCCTGATTCCAATATGGTTTTATTAACAGAGACAAGACTGTTAGTATCTGTAAAGCATTAGTAGACTGATTCATTACTCCCACACAGCATCATTTGCTACCCAAATGACGGTGATCTCAGAATCAGCATATTCCTTATCTAAGTTGCTTTGACCTGGAAGACCATACTTGGGCTGTGCTGCTTTAATTAATTTAAGGGGCAGTTCACCAAGTCAATTGGCTAACCATTAAAGCACCGACCTCAAAGCAGATGGTTGTATTTACAAAGTGCTGTTCAAAGAGACGAGGCGGCTGCCGTGCTGCCCTCCTCTCCGGTGATATCAAAGACGCACATGCACATCACAAGGTCACAGCTGAGGGACCGGTGGGATATTTTCAGACGAATAGTGCTCCGGATGTCTAATAAAAATGGAAATGAAAGATGACCAACCGGAAATGTAAATATTGATGCTGTTTCATTTGTGTGCTTTTCCCAGAGCAGAATGTTGCATAAAGGAGAGTTTCAGATATGGAACAGTTGAGGATTACAGTTTATTCTATCAAGAACTGGATGATGCCCTAAATAAACAAGATGTTTAATTAAAAATGGCTGCAGAATATGGGTTAAAATGAAGTTTAAAGAGGACCCTATACAGTAAATATAGTATAAGAAATCTGGGAGTCTCTTTAGACCAAATGTAATGGAGGTGAGCGCAGAATCATTTGAGCCTGTTTAAAGGGGAGGGGACTGGCAGCGTTGGGTATGGGGGTATAAAGGCACCCTGGATACAAGTTGAAGCAGACACTTTAAAGATAACATCACATCACGTCTGTTGAGGAGCATCTCAAAACATTTTTCCTGGCTCAGAGGGCTGATCAGATTGATAACTGCTTTGATTATAGTGAAAAAAAAAACCCAGTAAATTTCTCTGTGACCTTTCCAGATTGACATCTAAATGGATAATTTGAAGCTGCATCTTCTTGTCGTTGCTTTCTGTGCCTTGGTGCACAGCTATCAGGGACTGTCTTTCAGTGTGGAAGAAGAGAGCGGGCCACCCAAAGACTGGCAGGTGAGCAGCAATAATTTACCCTTATCAAAAGTTACACACATTAAAGCCTTATAGGAATATGTTACATCTTTTTTTATGCAGTATAAGTGCACAAATCTCTGCTTAGTGGATAATTAGAGCATGCATGTAACAAATTTTCAAGTGTTCAGTGACAACAGAACTGTTTAATATTGAGAAGTCATAGAAATATATGAAATTTTATATTTGAGTTTTTCTTTTTTTGCTACACTATATTGAGAAATGAATTGTCTTGTGGATTTTTCTAGCAGGACAAGTCATTAGAGGCGAATCTAAACACCCCTGTGGTGAATTTATGGAAGAGATCTAAAGCCCTTAAGTTCTATGGGCTCATGGGGAAACGTGCAGGTAACCACAAACTCACTTTTTAAAAACGCACTGTAATATCTAACAACTTTGCATTGTCATATTTATTGTTCCTGGATTAATAGTCTATGGATTTACTTGTAATTGGCTTTTCTGACTCACAGGCAGAAAGCCACCCACTCAAACGAATAGACGACGTGAGTTAGGCTTTTCATCCCATTACACCTCCATACCACTGAAAATTAGTAAAATTAACAAAGCAATTTAGTTTATATCTGTGGGGAAAAGCAATTTCCTCCACAATTACCCTTGCAATTCTTTTAACAGTATTTCAGTAATCAGTATTTTTCAATTTTCTACATCTTTACAATTCCCTTAATGGTAGAACGTGTACCATAAAATTGCTAGTAATGCAAAACGTTTTTTTTTTTTAAAACACCTTCAGGAAATAAAGGAGAGATGTTTGTGGGCCTGATGGGAAGAAGTATCTCTAGTGGTGGTAAGCGCAAATTAAATCGGACAAATTCTCAAAGCAACTTTATTGATATAAAAAATAACAAATTGTTACTACACATTTAACATCTATGATTAAAAATACGACCAGGCTAAAACAATCCCATTAAAATGTTGCTTAAATGTTTTTTTTCTTTTTTAAACAGACTCTCTAACCAGAATAATTCCATCTGCAACCAGCACTGCACATGATGTTTCAGAGGAATCACACAAACAAGGTATGATTGTGTTAGTACAAAAACCTGAGGTTTATGTGTTTGTGCATTTTTTTTCACCATGATTCTGTGGTTCAGTTTGATATGAGCAACATGTTCAATATTTCAATGGCATTATTCTTCTATTTGGCAGATTCGCAAGAGGAATGGGCCCAAGTCCAGTATTTCTACAGCTAGAAAAAGATTTACACATCAATATGATCTATACAATTTTATACCAACCAAAAGGACGCTACAATACAAAACATCATACTCCTCAGTCTGCTTATGGTTTCAAGTTCATGCCAATGATATTGTATTATTTCCAAATGAAAATAACAACCATCTTCAAAATGCACTTTTCTTGAAAGAAATAAAAAGCACAGCCAGTAAATGCTGCCAAAAGTAGTTAAGTATCTTTTTTTTTTTACATGGGCAAAGCAAGACATTCATGGCATCCACCACACTGGACTTCTGATCCAACACAAAGACATTCAAAGCTCAGAGGAAGCAGATCATTTTGAAACAAAAAAGGACAAACTCAGATTCTCTACCCTTAACTGTGTGCCAATATTTCAGCCAAGAATTCTCTGAATTGAAGCTAATGGTGCTTAAAACATAAATAGGAGTTAAAGTGTACAATAAAAAAAAAGGTATAAAGTTTCATTACATAAAGGAGGAAGGTGCTGGGGAATAAGCAGAGTAAAAACAGAAAAGAAAACAACACAGAGTTGTTATGCTAGGCTACGTGTGACTGGTGTGGCTGGTTAGTTTATGCAGTAGCCTGGGGTTGTTAGTGCTTATGTCCCTTTAGGTGGGGTCCATTTTAGAGAGGTGGGGTCGATGGTTTTGTTGTTATTGCCTCTCTTGGTCTCCTTGGCCTTCCACTCATCAATCAGGTCCTAGGACAAAGAAAAGAGGTCATAAACTGGGCTGCCGGTGACTCAGATTAAGTTAGTTTAAGTGGTAAGTCGCTGTCATTCAGCCACAGACAAAAACTTTGCATATTCATTTCTCTTTTGATTCATTACTTCGATAGCAATTGAAGAAATACTTCACCCTAAAACTATTTTATATCATTTACTCAACCCAAGCTGTCTTGAATGTCTAGTACCATATAAAATCATGACTGTCACACATTTTCCATACGTGGTTTATTGCAAAAGCACTCTGGTCTGAGACATACTGAACATATGAACACATACAAATAAGTCCAAGACAACTAAGGGTGAGTAAATGATACAAAATTCATAGCTTTTGGGTGAAGTATTCCTTTAACACAGGATACACAGGCCAACAGGCTGATATCTTACCTGTCTCTTCAGGACCAGGTGCTTTCCCTTCCAGTACTTGAGCATCTGAAGAGACTGCAGGGTGCTGACAATGTCCACTGGATTGACAGCAGTTTCCTGGCTGATCTCTGGATACACCAAGAACATTTTATAGCAGTGAATCATTTTGTACCGGCATGTGTGTTTACTTAGCTCAGATGCTTATAGAGAATCTTTTCATGTGTTGAATGTTAATGTGTAATAGAGTAATGAACTATTCTCAGAAGGGCAAGAATTGTGTCAGCACTGCGTTTTAGCTCACCTTTGATTGAGATCTCCTTGCCCTGGAAGTTGTACATGTATCGAAGCAGCACTTCCTTCCAGTAGCTACGGTAGCTGATGAGTCCCAGGTCAGACAGAGGCCTCTCAGGGGAGCCCACTTTCTCCTCCACCTTGGACAGCAGGTAGCCTACACACAACATGGGGATGAGTTCAATGAGAATGCTCTTCAACTTCAAAGTATATGTTATTCTTACACTCTGAGCACATTAAAAACAATAAGAATTTCATCCCTAAATGCTATATCCATTTAAGGAAAAAATGACCTGAAATCGATTAATATTTCAACTATTTTGCAAGCATTTTCTTGCAACTGATCATAATCTAACCTGCGACCATGTGATGTGCTTTATTTTCAAGCCAGCAGAAGTTTGTTTAAGTGGACAGATGACTCGCCTTATGATATCTGAAAATGAACTCCCTCTCAGAGAGGAGAGCCAAAACATAAACCCATGTCATCAAAATACAAACTCTGGGGTTGTGCCATGAACAATAAATGGGGAGAGTGACTTTTGGACCCATTAAGTATTTGACTTTTCACATCCAAATAAGCTTCAACTCAGTTATGTAAACAGTCCCAATTCAACTACATCATTCTTACAAGACAGTGTCCCTAAGTGCTTTCACAATCTTTGTAAGTTATCTTTATTTGTATGGCATGTGTCTAAAACAAAGTTTACAAAGTGTTTCAATATCAGGACAACGGGCACGGAAACAAGTTTACACAAGAAAGGAGAAAATGCAGTAAAAGAAACATGAAAGCATGTATGTAGAAATCAAAAAGTGATTAAAAAGAAAAAAATATTTTATTCAGCTTTGTTCAAGTTCTTCAGAGCAGGCATTACAAAGAGAAGATAACAAGATGCCCTCGTGGTGAGTCTCATCTGATCTAAGATGACAAGCATAATGTTGCTATACCAAGGGAGTAACATGAAATCTTCCTGCTGTCCTGCTGTTGTAGCACCCAACAGTTACTCCGACAGCTTTGACGCTAAGTAATAAAAAATGAGAAGAAATGAGTTAATGTTAACTTACTGAAGTCAATGAGCATCTTGCCAAAGCCCTGCCTCATGTACTGTGGCATGGTCAGAATACAGGACACGTTGTAGTTGAGGAACGAGTTCTTCTCCTGTAGACCAAGGCGAAAAGCAATTATTTTTTATTATTATCATTATTCTAATTATTATTACTACTACTACTACTACTACTACTACTACTACTACTACAACAACAACAACAGTAACATCAATATGAAATATAATGCTTTTTAAGGACATGTAACATATAAACCCATAACTGTTTTGTTTTTACCTTGGAGAAATATCCCACTAGGTGACAGCCAGTGTTGTCGGCCTCAGTCATGACATAAAATAAAAAAGGTTCCACGTCGTAGTACAGAGTTTTGTGGTCCAGGAAGAGCTTGGCGAGTAAACACAGGTTCTGACAGTAGATCTGGGGACAGAACGTAAATTGGTTACTTCATTCATGCAATAATTTGATTTTCTGAAGGACTCAAAGGTCACTGTTTAGTCTGTTCTGAAGGTTTATGAGGCAAACCACAAAGCAATATCGAAAACACTCAGGAAGATGTGTGATATCACAGAGATGCAAAGCACCAAATACAAAAATCCTATTATTCACATTGTGAGCAAATTAAAAGCAGAGGATAAAACCTTTGTGGCCCCCTACCTTATTCTTTTTGCCATCAACTTCAAACACAGATA
This sequence comes from Myripristis jacobus, assembly GCA_900302555.1. Taxonomy (NCBI): domain Eukaryota; kingdom Metazoa; phylum Chordata; class Actinopteri; order Holocentriformes; family Holocentridae; genus Myripristis; species Myripristis jacobus. The sequence goes on along the minus strand of OMLB01043572.1, from coordinate 15,119 downwards.
TAGCACCCTTTCTGTAGACCTCATCTCCTGGTGGATGTTTCCACACACACTTGGCCTGGAAACACAGATCAGATCAGTATTACTCCCAATACTGCATTAACTCAATGGATATGATGCACAAATTGACAGGCGTAAACAGTAATAATGTATCTAAGGCCATCATACAGTATAAATAGACAACATCAGAATGGGGCTTAAAACAATAAGACATGGTGGGTGAGACAGTGTTTTGCCAAAATGCTACATATGAAATCTCTGGGTGATGTTCTTCATTTATTATCCCTAAAATATGGAGGATCTGGTCAATAAATTTTACCTAGTGTTTTTTAAAAGCAATATAATTTAATATTAATTCTTTTGTGCCATGAGTCACTTAATAGGAGTATGTGTCACTTCTCTCCAAAGGGTGGGTAAGTCATAGGTGAACCAAAACTCTACACATATACAGTGCTATCAAAAAGACTGTGGCTGGTAACTACTGACAAAATGTCTGGCCTGAGATTCATTCCTCCAACTCTCACCATGTGTCGCCTGAGGATCGTCTGGCTCTTCATATACTTGAGGCAGAACTCGCAGACGTAGAGGCGTCCCAGGCGGGCGTACTCCTCGGGGTAGGGCGAGTGGTACCAGGTGTCCAGCTCATAGCGGCCAAACAGGATAGTCTTGATCATGTTGCTGCCCTCTGTGATCTGGCCCTGAATACGCAGCTTCTCCTGCAGGAGGCGTGACAGGAGGAAAATGTGTCATTACTGCCACTGAAAATCAGCGCGCTTTTAAATGAGAGAAACTTTATTGATGCCCTGGGGGGAAATGTGGTCTTCTCAAAAGCCAAACCACATACAAATTCAAAAATAAACAAATAAATCATACTGTGTCTTCACTCTAAACATGCCAAAACAGCTTCTACTAGCTAGAAAGAACTGACTACTGACTGATTTTCAGAGCCGCGGTTTAGCAATTTGCAAAATTAGTCAAGTGCCAAAAGACATAAGAAGTGTGTGTAAATCTAAATTATTGGTCCTGAAATAGTCTACTGGTCTTTTTTATATAGTCACCAATTTATTCAAGATAATTATGCAGATGTGGCAGATTGTGGTATTGACTGAGATGGGCTGTTACCAGGTCTTCAGATGCACGGGCCTGGGCTTTCCTGAAAAGCTCCAGGTCATATTCACTGGTGATGTTCTCCAGCAGTGGCTCCCTGGTGTTTCCGTGGGTCTGACGATGCTCCTGCAGACAACACACAAAGAAGAGGTGAAATGAGACAAGATCTATGATGTGGCACCACCTGAGAAGGTAAAACACAGGATGACAGTCAAGGTGCTCTATACAAAGCTTTCTGTCCTAATGAACTGAAGTGTGTTTGCGTAATGTACCATGTGCTTCTCTTTCTGCTCCTTTTGCAGTCCAGAGTTCCTCCCCTTCCTCATCTCAGCCACTTGCTCTTTGTATTTGCTCTGTTTTGACGTGGGAGTCTGAAAAACACAAGGGAAACACAACCATTCAGTTCATAACGTATTAGTGAGCCTGTACAATTGATCCAGAGTATCAAAATTATTTTACAATCAAAATTATTTTACTACTTTGTTATTATTTATTACTTAATTTATTATTTACTTTATTATAACTGTTAATCATGATTATTAGACTCAATTATCAGAGAACCAAATTATGTTACTGCATTTTTGAAATCTTCAAACATTTTGACTAAGGAGATTGTGTACCCAATAAACTGAGTGTGCCCCAAGTGGGCATAGTGAAATAAGAATTAAGCTTTGAAATATGAACTGAAATAATGAGAACTTTACATTTCGGTCCACCAGAGAAAAACTGAAAATGAGAAATATGAACTGAAATAATTTTAATATGGTTGACATGTTAATGTATTATTATTATGGGTAAAATTTTAAATTGTGGTTTATGATTACAGACTTAACTGTGCAGCCCTGCATAGTATTTATAGATTTCAGACAGCAAATCCAAATAATTTGATGGTAACCACAGCAAACGGAGACCGACCTGGTGCCGGGTAGCGTGGCGTGTGTTGCCCTCATCTTGCCCCTTCACCTCCTCCTCCTGTTTCTCACGGCTGATGGCTTTTACCTGCCAGTGGAAAAAAGTGGAAGGATTACAGCCTGTCTAGGAAACTTAAATACTACAGGCGGGCAAAACGGGCCAGACAGTAGTTAAATACTGCTTTCATTAAACTAACTACATGTTTCTCCTGTGAGCTTCTGATTCCTGTTTTGGAAAGACACAAACATCAACACAGACAAGAGGCAGAAAATAGAGAGGCATGCAACTCCCTATCCTTTTCCCGACTCAGTCTGAACGGGCTAAGACACCGCTCAAACTCTGAATCATGTTTTATGTTTTTTACAGGGCTCATAAACATTAAACAACACTACTGTAATGTGTATTGTTAGCCATCTGGACAAAATAGTAAAATAATATGTAAGCAATGCAGACAGACTGAGAATTTGTTATATAAAAAACACAGAAACAAAATCATAAATGCAGCAAGACTGTATCGTGGCACTAATAAACTGTGAGAATGGGAAATATAGAAGAACAAATATTTGGGTAGCCAATAAAGCGCACAATAAAATGGACACTGGCATAAAAATCAAAACAATACAATAAGCAAACAAGGTATAAGGTATTGGCCACACAAATCAAAGCAGACAAAGGTAGACAAGCGAGTCTGAATTAGCATGCAGATATTTAAATGAATTACTGCAGTCCCTGGACAGACTGTAGAAAAGCAAAGCTGTTTGTTTAAATTTTTGGCTGAAAGCACTGTTTGTATTTCCCAGCCAGGAAATGACATAAGAATGGAAACAAAACTAAACTGTACCAATGTTTGTAGGACAGAACAATGCAACTGGTCGTAATCCAACATATATAATCCATGCACGCATTTCTCTGAAGTAAATGGCATTTTAATCACTCTTTCATTAATTCACATTAAGCTTCAATTGGAAGACTGCAGATTTTCCCCTCAGAAGAGACGGCTGTACCGGACAGCGGCCTTTTAAATTAGCAGCAATTTTCCAAACCATAATATTTTCCAAACCATAATAAAGATACCCGAGTTTTCAGAATCAGAGATACTTTATTGATCCCTGAGGAGAAATTGGATTCAAATTCAGATACTCACCTTACATTCATCGGCAGAGAGATTGTGGTAGAGAGGACATCCAGATACAGCAAAATGACGTTCATGTTTGCCCGTGAGGTGACCTGGGCAAAAAAGAATTTAGTTCAACATGATGTAACAGAAATTACATCCAGTATGTCCAACATGACATAAGAGAATGGCGCAAAACAGAAATTATATCTAGTATGTGCAACTAAAGAGTATGGGGAAGTGATTTTAAGCCTATGTGAAAAGTGACAGCCACTTTCCAAGAAAACACAGGATTTTACCTAGTGAGTTACATCCTGGTGTGGGGCATTTCATGTTGAAGTTGTAGGTCTCATGGCAGCGGCGGCGTTTGGGGCGGTGGGACAGATCTTTGTCTGAGTCCCTGTTGGCTGGGTCTTTGGCCTGGCTCTCATCGTGAGAGGCATTTGGGCTGGAGATGTCGAGCTCAGACTCAGAGGAAGGTGCATTCCCTGTGGGTGTCAACGGTGGGGATTCATCATGGTCCCCTGCTCTCTTCAGGTCCGGTGTATCTGAGAGGAAAGCGGCAAAACACCATGCTGATTAAATGACTGGTGCTGGAAAACTGTAAGGGCACAATATTACATTTCATTAATGTGATGGCTGACCCTGTGAGCTTTGGCTAAGGCGAGTGGACGCTCTGGTCAGGCGTTGTCTCTTGGGCATATTCCCATCACTTTCTGAACTATTAGTCTGCTCCCTTTCAGCAGAGGAGTCAGAGTCCTCGGTCCCATCTGAACCACTCCCAGCCACATGTCTCTGTCAGGGAAAAACACACAAACCAAATCCCATCACAATCACAATTATTTGACCAAACGTTCTGATTCAAGTGATGTAAAAAGCCCTAACAAAACCAGGCAGCTGATAGCTAAACTAACTAGCTAAGACTGGTGTTACCGGCATTCAGTTTGCAACAGATTATGACCAGCATCTGTAGATTCTTTTATATTTAAGCCATGATTAAGCAGTGACCCATACGATTAAAAAACAAATATCATTGATAGATAAGAGATCCCTGCAGCAACGGCTGTACAGGAAAGTAGCTAGCGAGCTAAGCCGCTCAGCAGACTATTATTAGCTTAGCGTCAGGCTATGCTCAAGTTAGCCTGGGTATGCTCTGCTCTCGCTTATGGAGTGAACGCCTTGCCGAACTCCATGGAAAAATCTGCCAAATTTAACTCTAGGTGCTTATTGGGATGTAACTACGGAAAACAGAATACCGTGTAAGGCAGACACCAAACAATATGATCTTGTGTTAATATCGGCATGCATCTTGTCCAACAAACTGCACTTAATTCCAGTAAAATATCAACTTTAAAATTGTGTTCACACTGCTCGCTGCCGCCCACCCGGCGCAAGTTAACGTTAGCTAGCGCTATCTGTTTGGGTGAGTTATTTTGTTGGAGAGAGACGGTGACAACAATTATAAAAGCTGACATTTCACCGAAACAGGCGGTGCAATGTGAAGTGTGATTATGCAGAACTGATGAGTGGACCGTAGTGATTTCCTGACATAATCTAACGGCTGTTATAACATTGGCGGATTAATGAATGGACTTTGGTATGACATACTCTTTGCACAAGAGAATGGGACGTACCAGCGCTAAGCTAACCTCGCCTATTTGTGAGGCGACCTACATTTTTCTCAACTTACCTGTCGTCTGCGAGGCATGTTCACCTTGAGGAGAGTGGATTCCCGAGATTTTGACTCCGTAAACACTAAAAAAAACTAAAATTTAGACAAAACAACAAAAGAAAAACCCTTTGTCTGTCTTTTCCTCATAAGTTTGCATACACACAGCGTCGACTCGGGCACTCGCGCCACATTTTCCGCACAGAACATTGCACTTCCGGAGAGAAATCTATGAACACGAGCCTCCACAAGGGGGCGCCTCCGTGCCGCACCCACTGCTCTATAATAAATACATAACTGATAAATAACTCGATAATAAATATAGACCGAGGCTATAGATCACTGACCGTATCACTCGACACACCCAAATTTGTGAAAATGACCCTTTAAAGGCCACGTTAAAATACACTCTTTGTTCTTTCTTTCTTTCTTTTTCTTTCTTTCTTTCTTTCTTTCTTTCTTCCTTTGTTTGTTTGTTTGTTTGTTTCTTACATTAAACACAAATGTAACACCTCAGCAAAATGTCTCAGTGGAATTCAGCCCTCAAAGTGTAACATATGAACAGCAATCAACACAACAATGATAACTTGATCATGCTCAACAAATAATTTATTGTCTTCATAATTTCACTCTGGGTCATTCTGGGTCAGAGTTGTGTGCCATTTGTTGGCCTGTGTACTGTTCCTCTGTGTTTTAAATCTCCCTGCCCCCTCGACCACCAGCTCAC
>OMLB01043571.1:0-10000 GCA_900302555.1 Myripristis jacobus | reverse complement strand
GTTGACTCGGACTACAAGGTGCGTTTGTGCTCTTCACATACCGGAGTTATCATCATTTCTTTGGCGAGGAGGGGGATGATTTCAGTGCATGTGTCTCGCAATGCACGCCGCCTAATTTGCCAGATACGACTAAGGTCTGCCAGACTTTGTGGAAAAGGAGACTATTGTTTGTTGTCAGTGTTTATCAAACCCACGGCAGTCTGTAGTGCAACTCAACATTGCGGAGTGGATCTCAAGAAAAGCCAGAGGAGTGACAAGTGACATTCACACGACGACCCACGAAAGCTTCGGATCAACTTCAAAACTAAAGCGCACAAGTTTGAGTCTGGAATATAAGAATAGATGATTCTCAGAGGACCGAAGAACAAATACACTTAGGCCTACAAAATGTTCAGAAGGGGTAAGTAATATATACTTGAACTCCTTAATTAACCCGGCCAGTCTTATAGCAATTATTTTATCCTCTACAGGGAATAAAAGCCTGCTGCGTTGTCTAAACAAGTCTAAATGTGCCCCTCTGCTGGCTATTTGGTTGTGAAACATGACAAATGGTTATGAAACACATCTTTTTTACATGACACGTTTACGATGCCCCACGTTGCCCCGTTAAATGCGTTATTGCAGGCGATGCGCCATTTGGAGCTCATAGTGAAGCTTCACAACACGCACTGGAATACGCAAGGATGCTGGGAATGAAATATTCATCCATGTAAAGAGATGGGGTGGAAGGGAGCGGAGTGTGTGTGTGTGCGTGTGTGTGTGTCTGTGTGCGTGTGTGTGTGTGTGGTGGGGACTATTTGATATTAACAGCTGATGCCGCACTGCAGTTTATGAGTTGTACCCGGGTCACAAGGCTATCTCTCAATGCATTACTCTTTGCTGTGTGTCAGTACATCAGGGTGGGATTGACCAAACCTAAGTTCACAAGGTTATTCTCGGGTGGGGAGCACTGATGACCATGATCACTGCAGGTTTGGACTTCTCAAACTTTTTAATCTGAAGGACCCCCGCCCCCAAGAAGACACAGGTTAAGACCACAGCCAGCCTCATTTGATGAGATTTTGTCTCAAGGAGCGGCATCTGAGAGGATGTTTCTGGTTAGTGCTGAATTAATATCGGGCTGCATCGCTATCTACATGGTATGCTGGAGACCTCAGATCAGAATAGCCAAATTAATACAATCTCACATTGTGCTTCCATCTAGGGAGTGAAATAATAGTGCAATTAAAGTCTTGCTCATTTTGCTGGGGCCCTGTGCAGCCCCCTCAGGGCCCCCCAGAGGTCCCTGTACCCCACTTTAAGACCCACTGAATTAGGCTGTGATTTTCACATCATTTGACGTGAGTTAGACCAAGCCTGCTCTGTTTTTTTTTTTTTTTTTTAATTATTATTATTGTTGTATAGGGTAATAAATACAGGCAAAAGTAGACCAAGCAACTGATTAACACAACTAATTTATGGTGACAGTGTCACAGTGTGATAGTGTTTCATAAAACTGTCCCCACACACTCTGTTTTCTGACCCGCCACCCCCCACCCCCTCTCTCTCCTCTCTCACACACACACATACACACATACACACAAATACACATAAACTGACACAGGCTTTATGTTACCGTGCAAGATGGTTATGTTTGTATTTATTCTGTATGAAAAAGAACGTCTGTTTTCTTGGAGTGTGTGTGTGTGTGTTTCTGCTGTGTGTGTGTGTGTGTGTGTGCCTCAGGGGCAGAGAAAAACAACATGTTTTCTGGCTGCCATCAGATCGATTATTGCTGTTCCAGCAATCGAGATGAAACACACCACGGTGATGAGCGCTCATAGCCGTATCAGATTTGAGGGTATCATCTAAACCTGCATCCTGACAGGTTCTCAGAAATGATTAGGCAATACAAGAACCTGCTGCTAAATCGAGACTGTGTGGGAAAGTTAGCATGAGTCAAGGCGAGCATCCCAGCAGATGTTGTTTAGAGTTTAATGCAGGAACGGAGCAGCCTGTGTTAATGGACATGCTGCTCATCGCTGTTGTTATTGATAATGTAGCATTATCATTAAGAAATCCTCAAGGGGAGGTTTACCCACAGCGCACCGTACATTTTGCATCCGTGTCCAGCCTTAAACAGGGAGCTGGAACAACAGCAAGCGAACAACAAAGGATTGTGTGCTCCAAACTTGCCATATCCCTGCTGTGTCCATGATTCCTGAATGGGAGGCTTGTCTCAGTGCTGCACAGTGCTGGACAGAAAATCACTTAATTCAAGACAAATGACTTCAAAGTACATATTTCACGAGTCTGCCAAAAGTGCTCAGTATGCCAGCATGTCTCAGTCTAGAATAGTGAGGCAGAGATGCGTCAGCGTTGGCAGGAACAGTGCAGAAGTTCTCTGGTGGATTTGAATGTTTTTGCACCTAAAATAACACATTCTAGAGAGCCTGGCTGATGCATTCGGCCCGACATTTAATGTGACACATCCGCCATTCACAAACACAAAGAAGGTTGAGAGCCTGAGCTGACACATATTAGCATAAGCTTCCAGGTTGACTTCACATTGCGGCTAGCTGTGCTTAATTACCATTGTTTTTGAAGCTGAGTGGTACATTGCATTTATTCATAATGGCCTTTTGGCTCACACTCTCCGTGACAGCCAGTGGATGGCTGCTGCCCTGATTCATCTGGGTGTCATGAGTTTGAACAGGTTGGCCGTTGCTGTGACACCGGCCAAGGCAGAGTCATATCCATATAATGCACAAATGTGTTTCGTCTAGACATGTAGAGCATTAGCTATGGTGAGTGCAGATGTGCCAGCGTAGTAGTCCTATCTTTGTTTGAACAGTGAGTCAGAATGGTGTTTGTTATTCTGCTTATGCCTGCATCTGCTTTCTATTGCTTATACAACAATAATGTGAGTGTGTGTGTGTGTGTGTGTGAACTTGAGTCTGAGCACGTGTACAGTACATTGATGTAGGCATTTAGTCATACATGCCACTCTATCCCGGCCTGGGTCTCTCTCTCTCTCTCTCTTTCTCTCTCTCTCTCTTGTTCTCTCTCTCTTGTTTCCGCTATCTCTCTTTCTCAAAATCACTCAGCCATAGAGCCAGCGCAGTGGATGATGTGTCAGAGCAGCTCTTAGGCGGAGAGGAAGAGATGTCCACTGCATATACCACACAGTGCCATGATATAATTGCAGCTGTATGTTACTGTGGTTGCATCGGGAGTCAACGCCTCGGCTTTCTGTGGACTTTTTGCCACCTTTCCGCCTTGACATTTGTGGGCACAGAAACAATCATCCATCCAAACACTCACACAGCTTCAATACTTGCTGATAAAGACATGACCGTGAGAATATGTGCTGCTCCTACCCCCCCCACACAGACACACACACACGCACACACTGAGCTTTACTTTGCTTTTCACAAGTCAAGCCTAATTGGGAAAGGCATTTATACCGACTTCATTTAACATGATGAGCATTTTTTTTTTTTATAATGAAAATCAGCTCAGAGAAAACAAAATGGAACGTTAGAACATTTCTGATCATGCAAGCGTTATAACTGCGCATGCTGACAGATACGTTCACATTTGTGTGAATGCTAATTAATTGAAATTGTGATCACTCTGTCTCTGACATACCATCTAAAATAAACAAAGCTGCAGTGTGCTCTTTACTCCTCATCTCCTGTGATTGAAAATATGCAGAGATAATTGTTTTGAACAATAATCAAATACTGTAGCATTTAGCAATCATCTTTTGCAAATCAGTTGTAATTATGGGCAATGACTATGCAGTGGTACATTGCTCATAGAGTTAGGGCTTGTTTTTTGCCAGTGCCAGCAGACAGACTGGGGTGCAAGGCCAGAGGCTGGAGAGGGCTTGTCATTAATGAGTCCAGGGGAAAACAATGAACGCAGCACAAGGGGAACACCTGTGGCCTCTGCAGGTAAGGCTGTCTCTCAGGACGCCGCGTCGATGGCCTCAGAGGGGCTCTTCTGCCAGCACAGCTCCCTGTCTGCCCTCCACAATGTCAAATAACCGCTCGAGAAGTTGTTTTCGCCCAAAAGATGATATGATTCATAAACATCAAGTGCTATCATGATAAGTAAAACACGCATAGGAGCGAAGCCATTAGAAATTTGCATCTAAAACAGTCTGCCCTGACTCCAGCACAGGCATTGCCCTGAAACAACCCCACGCAAGTGATTTGATAGCGCCACATGAATTTGCAGAAGAGCAGTAAACGTCCAACTGTCACAGTAATATGTTGCACACTTTCAGCCATCATCAAGGCCCAGAGAGAGTTCGGCTTCAACAGAATAGATTCCCTTCTCATATCATCTTTCTAATCCCCTCACAGTGCCATGCATCTGCCATCAGTCCTTGTCAACGGTGCATTGTTGTAGTTTTCAGTTTGACTTGTGTTTCCGTGAGGGTGAGCGGCAGCGAGGATTGATGACTGAGAGTCTGGAGGAGCGAAGGTTTGAAGAGAAGTGAGGGGGATAATGTAGAGTGGAGCAAAAATATAAACCTCTAACTGATCCCTTAAATCTTTCCAAGGCGCCTGAAAAATAGAAAGCGAATCTGAAGGGAGGACAAGGTTTCCGCTCCTGTGTGACACTTGTTTAAAAATGTCAGTTTCGAGCATTTTCGAAAAATAACATGTGAAATGGCAGAATCAGCAAATCGAAACATCAGGCAGATAAATAGACTAAGAGCAGAAAAAAGAAATGCCCAAGCAAACAGATTTGCTCCCACACACCCTTTTCTATTGGTCTTGTTTTTTGCAACTGGTAGATTAAGCGAACTATACTTTTGAACAAACTGATTAGCTCATTTGTAGTCTGAGGATCTAGCTTAGAAAACCAAGCATCAACGGTAATTGACAGTACATTACCAATTATTTTATAGCTGAGTCACACCGCTATGCAATACACCTCTGGGTGTGTCAGTGCATGCCAAACATCTTATTTATCCAAAGGAGATTGTTCAGATCCAAAAGCCATTAATTTAGTGGCCAGTGCTCAGCGGTGTTACCATGGAAGCCTCTGGCATTTTTCCCACCACGTGACACTTAACAGAAGATGACAAATAATTAACAAGAGAGTGTGTAGAGAAGACAACTCTGACTGGTGTGCATGTCACTTTTTGCCACGAACCGTTGTTTTTCCGGGAGCCATTTTCACACTTCCCTGTCAACCATTTCACACTGAATTAGGGCATGAGGGCTCTCAGTTCAGAGGCGGATGTTGTGCTCTTATGCAGCTGAGGACTCTCTTATTAATGCAGTCTGAAAAGGCATCTGAATGATTTAATCCATAGGACATTGTAACTGGGAGGAGGATTCAAAAGCAAAAATTGCAGAACAAGGCTGGAAAAATCTGTCCATCACAGTTTGCCTTTAAAAAAAAAAAAAAGAAGGAATCACCTGATTCTTGTGCAAACACGTCTCCTCCCCTTTGTTGTGGAAATGAGATGCAAAGATGGTCATTAGCAGATGATAATGAGGTGAAAGAGACAAACAACCAAAGCCCTGTTGGTTTTTCTAATATTAATAATTAATTTCTGATTAAGTGGCTAATTGGAGTTTAAAGGTCAATGTCAATGAGAATGCCATGGATCTTAGGAGACATGAGGGAGGCAAAGGCGGGGTGTATGTGTGTGTTTGTGTGGGTGTGTGTGTGTGTGTGCGTGTGTGTGTGTGAGGGAGAAGGGTAGGGGTGGTATAGGGAGACAGTCCAGAAGACTGTTGACAGTAATCCCAGGTGCTCTCCTGTTACTCTGACAGCTCTCCCCCTTCCTGAGCCATCCTCCCCAGGCGACATTGCCTTTGTGTGCTGAGGACAGCAATTCAGCCACACCAGCACCTGGGCATCTGCCCTTTTGGCATTGAGAGTTAGCAAGTCCTCAAGATGGAGTGGCACATCATACCAAGATGGAGCAGAGGTTAAGAAATGTGCAAAGGGAATAGTTGTTCACCTTGAAAGATATTTGTTCACCTTTAATGTATTTGTTATTGGAGACGCAGGGACAGATTTAAATACACAGATGTGGTCAGTATGCATGCTCAGAAATGCAGGCATGCACTGCACACGCACACACGCACACACATGCACACACACGTACAGTCTCCTCCATGACAATAACTCTGAACTGCTTGTGACTCCCAGCATTGATTCATCTTGTTCATTATGCCTGAGATTAATCTCACACTCTATCCATGTCACATTCAGAATTCATTTATTCCAAGATGTTTGACGTGAAAACAATGGCTAATTCAGTCTCCAGAGTATCAGTCGTAATGCAGGTTTAAAGACGCTTCCAAATGAAAGTCTCTGCTCTGGCTGCAGGGAAAATTAAAAACACTCAGTAGGGAATATGATGAAGAGAGAGAACAATAATCATTCTTCCATTTCCAAGGCTTCTGTCTTTGGCCCTCCCTCGTCTCTGTCCTGCTCCACAGCTCCCCCAGAGCTGGCCTGCCTGGCCTTAATGAGACAGGCTGCCATCACAGTCACATCTGAGCCGAGTGGTCGTAATATCTGGCGTGTCTTTGTTCTGGCAAATGTTATCGGTGTTCATACCTCTGTCAGGGCTCAGGTAGTGACTTTTACAGGGACAGTCAGGGTCCAGCTATATTTTGGGCACCAACCTGTGAAGATTAATGCAACTCTCCAGTGTTGCATCCTGTACAAACTGGCCTGTGATATTGCAGCAACAGCACCACTCCAAACTCAGCCCGGCTCTAAGCCCCAACTGGGAAGACTGGCTCTAAAATGACAAAGGATGATTAATTGTAGGGTGCCATTGAAATCCTGTTGGACTTGTGTCCAGCTCAAGAAAAAGCCACTAATGAAGCTAAATGAGTTTTATAACATTCTTCTCATATTCAGCATGACCATGTCCAAATATACAGCAAAGCCAGTTTTTCCATACCGTGTTAAGTATTGCAAGAGTGAAACGATAAGATGCACGCTGGCACCAGATGTCTTATATAATGGCTTGAGGAGGACAAGAGGATTTAGTGTGGAATCCAAAAGAGAGTTGAAGAGTGGAAGGGATAAGCATTATTTTAAAAAGCAGGACAGAGAGACAGATGGAGTTGTAGTAATTACAGAATATGGGCCAAGGTCTTTTCTACAATCACATATCTTTTTGTATGCAAATCCTTCACAATTGTCTTAGAGCAGCCTTAAACTCAGTCATTTACAGCAGTGGAACCATGTTTTGACCTTATTAAGGCTCATACAATAGGGGTACGAATGGTTTGGAATTACCAGTTTCAATTTACCCTCTATTTTTACACATCTGCCTGGATCAGAGTCAGAAACGACCTGCTGCGTTAGCAGCCTACCTTCATCCAATTGAAATCTATTTCTGGTGCAGAAAAGCACTCTCTCACACTCTCTCCTTCTGTATTTCTGTATACTGATGAGAGTGAAGTCCTTGACATTTGGCCATGTTTCTCCTTCTCTAACAAGCATTGCTCTTCAGTGTTGGCCCTCACTGATAGGAACCATTTTAGCCATTAAGACACTGGCATCATAAACTCTGGGCGTCAAATCCACAATGGCGTTGCCAGGTGCTGTTTTGTGCGCCAGAGATAAGCATGTTAATTAATCCAGTACTTGGTAAAGAGTGCAGAACCCTTGCTGGACTGGACTAGTATGCTGAGTTAAATTGTGTCACATGGTGCATGCGGCATGACTGTTACAGTGTGGTATGTTGGTTGTCTGCTTTATTGCATCCCCAGGCTTCTTGATGATGCCGGTTAGCTCTTTCTTGGGCAAGAGGGGTGGCCGGGGAGACCCTGCTTTTGGATGGATGAGGTAGAGAGAGGAGTGAGGAGTAGTGAGACCGGTAGCTGGTTGTTTTACATTCCAATCACCTTAGTCCTGCAGGGCTTCAGTCGTGCATTCAAATGAAGTGCTTTGCATCGCACGCTGCTCTGGTAACAGCCCAGGTACCTTTCTGTTTAAGATAAAACTACTTTCAAAAGATAGCATCGCCGTTCTCACTGTCTACCCGTAGGGGGATTTATCATATTGTTCATGGCCATCAACTAGGGAGCATGTGCAATAAATGGACAGATATCCCAGCATTGTGGTTGGAAAGGCGGTGCAAGGCAGTGTGAATGAAAACACCTTTAGATATGGATTTCCATCCCTCGGTAGTGCAGGAGTAGATTGTGGTTGGGATTTTAATGGGGAGCAAGAGGAGGAAGCTCAGAGATGTTTTTACCCCTAAGAGAGGTTCCTACCCATCTGCTGTGGCTGGCAGGGGACCTTGAAGAGAAAGCTGCATCCTGCCTTGCCTCCAGTCAAAAAAAGGAAAGAGAAGCAAGGAAAAAAAAAACTGTCAGGCTAATAGATAGTCACTACCATGTATGCTGTGTCTCGTAGCTGCTGCTCCCAGTCAAGGCCTCAATCACACACTGCTCAGTTCCCATGGGAGAGTAGGAAATACAGAGATGCCACTGCCTGACAGTGAACACTGCCACGGCTCTGCCCCAACACTCCCAATATAAGATCACTGTCTAAGCCATGCATGTACCACTGACAGCTCCAAGTCGCACTAAAACTACAAGTCTCTCTTCCCAGGATGGCCAAAACAGCCTACAGTTTGCCCTCAGCAATCAGGCTAATATGTCCCCAGCCCCGATGCAGAGGCCTGTCTGACGTTAAAGTGTTGTTTGTAAATGGAATGTAATCTAGAGGGTAAATACAGCAGATGTCATCCTCTGCCAGCTAGACACAGAAACAATAAACAGAACATGCTGGCAGAATGCGCTTGTTATATCGCTGAGCTGGGGTTACATAAGATTTATGAACTGCCATGGCGGTAACCATTCTATGCTTGGGGATTGATAGCGTTTGGTGCTAAAACTCCTCTGGCTGGGATATTAACTCAGCAGATTTGTCCCTGTCTTCACTAGCACAGCCTTGTCAATTATTTAAAAGAGCAAAACAACAGCCCAGAAAAGACAGCACTTGGTGTGTGGAGCTCATTTACACATCTCTATTCCCAGAAGTGTGCTCATGCGTTTAGGCCATAATAAGAGCTGGTCTTTCATCCCTGTGTGTCTGTGTGCTAATTCACACTATTGCCAATGTGCATCCCGTCATTCCTCAAAGAGGAGGGCATGAAGGGAAGAACAAAGGAGGCACGGAGAGGAGGGTGTGACAAAAAAAATATTCCAGATTTGCTTGGTTGCTTGCTTCCCAGGTGCAGAAGGAGGTAGAAGACTTCATTATATACTAACAGAGAGATTGAGAGACAGCGTGCAAGGACAGGCTTTTGGCTCTGTCAGGGATCTAATGGAAGAAGCAGGTTTTTTGCGTCACGGCTGCTCTCTCAACTGATGGATGGGGAGGTTAACAGTCACTGCGAGTTACGTAGCTGAGTGCAGAACATCCTCTGGAGCCACTTTCCAGACTGAGTCCTCCCGTAGCTGGGGATCAGTCAGTCAACCAATCCAAGAAAACCCAGACTCTGTATCACCATACTGAGCACCCTCGAAGCATTTAACCCAATTTCCTGCAATTGTGCTAAGCTGAGACCCAGTAGACTTGTTGTGCTCACAGCCAAAGATGATGGCATGTTTTGACATGTTTCACATGGCTATTTATGGCAGTCGTGGATGTATTTAATCTACATAGTCCTTTTTGCATTCCTCCACCTCCCCCCTCTCCAGGGAAATATAAGAAACCTCTTTTTGAGAGACCAATATAGTATGCCACGATATAAGGTACAAGTCTCAGTGCCTGACGGTGGTGTCATGCTGGAATCTCCTTCTAAAGGCATTCGCAGATTGATGTCGCAGAAGAGGAGACTGCACCAGTCTGGTCAAAGGGAAGTTAACAGATTCTATGACATTGTCAACACAGGGAGAGAAAACACACAAGTACAGAGAGGTGTTGAAATAGAGGGGGATAAGGGAGGGTGGAAAGGAGGCAGGGATGATAGGAAAGAGGGAAAATAGAGAGAGGAGCAGCGAGAAAGGTAGTG
>OMLB01043568.1:0-20624 GCA_900302555.1 Myripristis jacobus | reverse complement strand
CAACAAAAAATATGCAAACATGATTAAGTTTTAGCTGTGTGAATGGGAGACCACAAAAAAAAGAAAAAAAAAAACACTCAAAAGACACTCAAAAGAAAGCAGGCTGCATGGTGGACCATTTGAAAATGTGAAAGAATTTAGAAGCCATCAAAAAAACATTTCCCTGAAGTTCAATTTGTATTTTTAATAAGTTCAGACAACCACAGCAAATAGCTGTGGTGATTTTGATAAACCAGTTAGCCAGTGTGGATCGAGCCCTCAAAGATTTCAAAGGTGTGGCTTTCAATTCGGGCCTTTCTGCCCCGTCCCTAAAACTTTCCTCTGGATTTTCCCTCCCCACTTTTTACTATTAGGCATTAATGTTCTCAGAAAACTATACATTTCTGTTTCAATGGCTGTGGCTTTTAAATATGGGCCCCCTCTGAATTTGCAGTGCTCTTATCCAGCACATTTTAGAGGGACGTGCTTAATAGGCTTCAACTACTATTGCCTTTGATCAAGTTTAAAGAGGAGCAAAAAGGGCTCTGTAGCTAATGCTGATCCCCATGGCTTTCTTCACACCCTGTGTGCTTTCTCTCCTGTACACACATGCACGCATGAACACGGTCATGTACACACACACACACCCTCACACAGTTAACATAAGCACCCCACCCCATCCCTTGCACAAGTGCACTCTCTCCCACATACACATAACCCCACCAACCGTGAGGCTACAAATAGCTAACCAAGGTGACTCTATCGATCTCAGAACAACAGCGTGCGCGAGAGAGAAAGAGAGAGAGATAGAGAGAGAGAGAGGGGGAGAGAGAGACAGAGTGAGAGAGAACAAGAGAGAGAGGGTGAAAAAGTAACCAGTGTTTCTACTTGGTCAAGCAGTGTGTATACAGAACAGTATGGGGGCTCGGCTTTTGTTTTCTGTTCATCACTGTTGTTGATCACAGCCCTCTAATGCAACACAATTTTCAGTGTTTTTTTTTTTTTTTGTTTTTTTTGGAGAGGGAGGAGGAGGAGGGTGGGTAGTAACCTGATAAAGATACCTCCATGTGATTAGGATCAAAGTGAAGAAATGTGCTGTCTTCAGTAAGGCCAGCATTTAAAGTAATTCTTATTTTGCATCTTTTCTAATATCAATATGTCAGTTATTATACTTTGATATAGATAAATATGGAGCAAATACTGCTACCACTGAAAACCCCTGACTTTGAGGACACTACAATCCATTACATGCAGCTCATGACCTTATCCAATGAAAGGGCTGTTTCAAATTATTTTATTATTTTATTTTCTACATAATTTCTACAACAACGCATTTAGAGTGGCAAAGTATGAAATTTTGCAGGACATTAAGACTTAATGCTGCAGGTATTCAGTTCAGTGTTTACGTTGTTATCTCTTCATTCATGTTCCATGTTTAAAGCACAATCAACATAATAAAGAAACCACTATCCTCCTTCCCTAAATGACCACATTGTACACAACAGACATAAAAATACAAGACATCATCCTCGTCTAAGAGCAAATCAATGGTAACCTGCTCTTCCCTGGATGTGCTTTAGTTTAGGTCAGCACTCGATTCTTGAAACATGTAAATTGATTGTCTGTCGGACATCAAAAATTGCTTTAATGGTCCTCTTTACCAATGTGGTTTGTATTGATTGCATTAGGTTTTGAATCGCACTCATGCAAAACCATCTCTTCCTTTTTGAAAGCAATAGATTTTTGCGGGAAATGTACTGTCAAATTGTGTATATGCACATATACAGTTTTGAACTAATTTAAGTTGCAACTACTGAGGTAAATCATATCATTGTTCATTCCCTTACTAATATTTTGAAATACAAAATGTTCCATTACTTTTATATAATGCAAAAATCTGGTAAACTGGTGAACTAGTGAACATTTGTTTTTATTTTCTAATTGTAAAACCCTTGGATCAGGTGCTTCTTGTCATTGATCTATCTATTTTAAATTTCTAACCCCAAATGACTTAAACACAACTCTACGCAAATACATTCAACAGACACTTCTCCCTTTTGTTTACACTTGCCATGAGGGAAACAACTCTGCTATCACATCACTCCAAGCGATTTCAATTTCAATTTCTTTTTTATTTTCCTTTTTTTTGGGGGGATAAATTTACTTTTCACTGTGTTTTACCATTTTAGTCTTATAGTCAGCAATGTACCACCACAATGTGAATATGAGGTGCTTTTCATTAATGAACAAGTTATTTTTTGGAAATGTGCGGTTTTCATCAAGCAACAGTACAATAAATCTCATGCTATTATTACTACTAATAATCCTAAATAAAAAGATGGGTTTCACTTTGCCATGCTATTCTAAAGAGCATATCACACTTTCTTGGACTGCAGCAAACTGTGCTGTGCTGCCTATTCTCTTGCCACTCTTCACTGTTCTATTTAAAGTACTTTGGTCTACTGTACTGGGCTGCACTGATCTTTGCTGTCGGCTGCTCTGCTGCTCTATTCTGAATCGTTCTGCGAGTGAGATGGAGACAGAGGGGGAGACGCAGAGAGAGAGAGAGAGAGAGAGAGAGATTGAGAGTGAAAGAAAGAGAGAGCAAGTGACAGAGTGAGGGGAAAGAGAGAGAGAGAGACAGGGGAAAAGAGAGAGTCTCCAGGGGAAGTGAATGGTTGGAATGCGTGTTGAGACTGTGTGAATGAGCTCCACACTGGGCTGTGGGGTACTGGAGGTATTGTGTTCAGGCAGCAGGGGTCAGAGTGGCTGTGACTGACACCAAAACAACATTTCATGGCAGACGACACTGGTTAAAGGCCGCGGCTAGGCCTCTACTGACTGACCACACCTAGAGTATCAACAACCATGTTGCTTTTGTGTGAGCTTCTTGTGACCGCTCTTGGCCTTCTCCTCTTTATTTTCCATGGAATGAGACCAAACATGGCACTTTTTGGGTAAGTACTGTGATGCCAGGGGCCTCAAAATTCCACAATGCCAATATAATTGTAGAATTATATAATGTAATTATAAAATTACAGGTTCATCACTTTGAAAATAAGAATGTTTTGCTCCATTTTGGAAAAGCTCTTTTCATTGCAGTAGCAGCTGGTGCCGTCTCCCGTTATGCATATAAGCTCAGTTCTGCAGCCACTGCATCCTTCTGGTACACAAAGATCTAAAAATGGTGAACTAAAAACTAATCATTTGGGAAAATGAATAAAAAAGGGGTCATTCCTTGTGTGTTTTGAGAAGCAATACAAGAATAAAATTTGATTTTGTCCAAATAAACTGATTTTAATCCAATAAATTGATTTTGTCTTTTGGATGGAGAAATGGTGATATGAATGAAATACCAGTTGTAAAACATTTAAATACACACAATACATGTTTTGTGTGTGCATGTCGTGTGAGTGTACCTTTGTCCTTGTGTCTAACTACATACATGCAAGGTGCAAGTATGCATGTATGTAGCATGTATACAAATGTAGGCCTCCTGTGGTCACATTTATCACAGTTACAAGAGACAGAACTGTTGTGTATTTTTGATCAGTTAAATGAGGTTATATGATGTTCCAGCATCACAACTTTTCTTCAAGATTCAAGTGAAGTGAAAATGAATTTGTCATTGTCCAAGCGCAATGAAACTGCAACTCAACCTCAAATGGTGCATTTACGACAAAAGGCACCGGAAAGAGGAGCACAAAGCGTGCCGCCACTTATCTGCACATGGTGAGACACCCCAAAATGTTACACATCATCTGGTCGACAACTACATTTTACTCAGCAGCAGCTATGGGACAGACTGTGGGGCAGACATGGGTGCCACTTGCCAGCTGTGTTCCTCCTTTGCTCAGACCCTCTCAGCTTCAAGTTTTCACCGCTTCCTATCCGCTTATCAATTCCCTTTAATAGTGAGCTAGCTGGCTGATAGTATAATTAGGCAGCTAACATCTCTTTTAGGAGTCTATTGAGCATTCTAATTAGCAGCAGATTAATGGGCAGCACAGGCTGATCTCAGCTCCACACCACTAACAGCGACCCACTGCTACCTTCAGCTGTGCACCGCCCAGGGGCGAGAAAGAGGGATAAAGTGGGGGTTGCAGTCAGTGGGTGGATTGTGTGTGTGTGTGCGTGTGTGTGGGTTACAGCGAGCTGACTGTGTGCGCATGTGTCTGTGTGCATTTGGGGGTTGGAGGTGGATGTGGGGTGTGGGTGTTTTGGATATTGTGTTAATAGTTGGAACTGAGAAAGAAAGGGTGTGAGGGCCTGAGGGTTGAATAAGGGTGTGTTGGGTGTAGAGAACGGGGTTAGGTCAAGGATTGTGTGTGTGTGTGTGCGCGTGTGTGTGTGCGTTTCACAGGGGGTGTACCTCCAGGTCCTTTGGAGACATTGTGAGGCACTGAAAGTCTCGCCCTGGGGGTGCCTGAGCACTAATTCTAATTATCACCAGATTACAGAGATAATGGGAGACCCCGCTGTCAAGAATCTAACACCTCTCTCTCACACTCTTTCTCCCTCTCTATCCCCCACTCTCTCTCCATCATATGGCCATTTTACAGCCCAGCAGTCACTGGGGTTGCCTGGTAAATGCTAGTGAGAGTATTCAGGGAGAGAATGAGCTGCAGAGAGAGTAGTTTTCAGAGTATTAGAGAGGGAGAGCGAGAGGGGAGATTGAAAGAGGAGCAGAATTGACAGCGGGGTGAACGTGAGTGAAAAGGAGTTAAAGTGAGAGTTAGGGAGAGATAGAGAACGATTTAGTGATAAAGAGAGACTGCAAGGTGAGAGGGAGAGCTAAGCGCAGTGGCAATGGGAGCAGAGTGAGAGATTCTCGCCGTTTCTCACTCACTTCAATCACGTGGAACTGCCAGCCAGTGTGTCTATTTGGTGCCATCCAGCCATTCAGCCAGTCAACTAGCCAGCCAAACCGACTCTGCCATGTCCCTCCTCTCTGGTTCTCTCTGGCATTTTTTTTTTTGTAGCTTGAAAGATCACTTTTTATTCCTTTTCTGCTTCATTAATTAAACAGTATGCAGTACAAAGTGGCCGGAAAGTTGTGGGGAGAGAGAGGTTGAAAGAGGGCATTCAAAAAACTTTGAGAACTGGATTCAAACCCACAAAGTATGTCGCATGTGACCTAGCCAACTCTGCCACCAGCATGCCCTTTGGCTGTTCTTTGCTGAGGACATGGATCCACCACTACTGGTAAACCCCTACACTGGCCAGCATGGCTTTCACAGGTACTCTATTTTAGCATTTCATGGGAAGTATTCAAACTGTTCCGTGTATGTTAAGACTACATAAATAACAATACTATCATAATTTGCTCATACTGTCTTTTTCCTCAATGCCTTAGGGGCAGCATTTAAAGTCAAAGATGACTGACTGACAGAGTTTTTGGCAACTATAGGCCAAAAACACTCTCACCACATGGTTTTCCAGCACGCACACAGGAATGTACTAGAATGCCACAAGTACAGAGGTCACAACACATAAATATTGTGTGGAGAGGAAAGGCTTAGGTTGTTTATCCTCCCTAGCAGCGATGGGCGGATCAGAACTGGAGTATTGATACCTTGATACTCATACTGCTCATGTATCATTGATTCCTTTTTAAAAGTATTTCTTTCAAAGTTATCAAATGTTTTTCATTCAGACCACAGTGCCAGAGAATGCTACTGGAGCACATCACATGACCAGCAAAACCAGAATCAAGAGCCTCAGTCGAGGAAGAATGGCTAACTGTGAAGGCAGCATGGCGTGGTCCTGCGAGGCAGCAATCGATATGTTCCATCCAGTTCCATACAGCAGCAACACAGGCGACCTTTGTAAATATTTATAAAATGATACTGAAGCAGGAGGTGGAGGAGCAACACGTTCCCGACTGGGATGGGGTATTGGTTGGCTTGGTTGGCTTAGAGAGCGGAAGGGTCAAATGGAGAGTCCTATGAGGGTCTCAGAGTTTTTTTAATCATTTGCTGAACTAGTCAAGATATTAAAGACTTTTTCAACTTGAAGTGCCTTAAACCCTCTTTTTTTCTAGCGTTTACTGTAACCCCGAAGAGCACCTTCATTGGTAATTCACTACGCAATTGTGTTCAGGTTCCAGTTGTGAAAATCAAACATGATTGATATAATCATATCAGCTCTGACTCGACCCAATTAGAGTCTGTGCACTTCTTGATTATCTGTGCCGACCATCCACTTCAACTGAACCTCAGCTCTGTGGCCTTGTGCTGACTAGCCCTGACTAAACTGGACTGGGAATTGGGCCTATAATTAGGGGAAAGGTTGTGTAATGTAACCTTGGGAACTGTGAAATCTGCAACCCATCTCGGATGAAGCAAATTTAGTTTAGTAGAGGTCTAAAACTTGCCCTTCTGTGCCAGTTTTCTTCCTAACCTGACTACCTTTCACATGCTTGGAAAGTTGGGTTGAGGATCGTTACTGCCAATTGGAAGCACCTGAGCCCAGTGCTGACAGAACTCCAGAGAGTAACAAAGCAAAGAAGTTCCTCTGATTTTGAAGAATAAAGATGAAATTCTTGCATTTTCATCTTGAAGATACTAATTCACCTTGACGCAAATATATCTGATCACAGGATAGTGCTGAAAGGAATTAACTGGGTTCATTGTCCATCCCAAACATCATTTTATTGGCAGTGAAACCAAGTACCCTGCCAAAAAAGGAAAAAAAAAAGACAAAAAATGGACACTTGCCTGATTGGACACTTTGCTGATCTTGGCTCAACCATATGCAGCCTCCATGTCTACCATTCTTAAGACACTGTCTCTAAAATCCCTGTCATACTGAGAGCTACAAGCTTCACTTTTTGCTTGACTTGTATTCCAGTGTACCCCCCTAACTCACTGCCAAAGATTGTGAACAGTTTGTTGTAGCCAAAGCCTACCTTGCTGGTTACCTATAGCAGGCTAATGTTAACTAGCATGGTAATGACATCAAAAGTTCACTTGCTAACACTGCAGCCAGCTCTTCAACCTCCCTTTCAAATTTTCAGTGCTGTCCATTAGACAAATGCCAAAGCAACACTGATACAGTGCTGGGAAGGCTCCAGCACTAGATTCTTTTGCATGCTCTGTTAACTTGTAGGTGCAGGATCAGCTGTGAGACTGACTCAAGCAGTGCAACCACAGCCTATTATGAGGAAAATCCAGCTTTTTAGAGCAGTTTTGAGTAACTATCGTCCTCAGACACAGTGGGTTGAGTGCTGGAGAAGGACCCCCTTGTTGACCCCTTAGTAATAGGAAGCTTGAACAATCAAATTGTCACTGACTGGGAAAGCTGGAGGGGCATGACCACTCAGTCAGTTAACCATTTAATCCAACAAAGTCACAAAAAAAATAAGGGGCACAACTATTACCAATTTAGCAAGTGATTTACTGATACTTCTCTACTGCAAATCTGACACAGTTAGCCTGTGAGAATACCAGAGTCACTGTTTAAACAAGATCAAGTCTCAAACAAATTTGATCTATTGTTTCTGAATAACCAAATCACATAAATATGTTTAGTACTTTCTGTTCAAAGATAGCCTGTAATTATTACATAGAGATTTTCTTTACATAGTAGATTTTATTGTAAATAATCCTTATTGTAAATAGGCTGTAAAGTCAGGAGGACAATTTTTTATCACTCAAGCTCTCATGCACCTGCCACACCTGAGCAAAGGAGGTCTGCTGTCCTCATCTTCCTCTCCATCATCATCCTCATTGTCGCCCTCTGTATGTTAATCATCAGGTGACTGGCTGTATTGTGAAACATGCAGCAAACAATATTGATATCCTGGAGTGTACAGCGGCTCTACCTGTGCAGTGGAGGCAGCGAAACCTCCACTTCAAACGTCTAAGCAGGTTCTAATGTGAGTGTTGTTGAATCTCTGCTGCAGGATTTGGCAGAGGTGTCCACAGCCAAGACTGTAAGGTGTATGCTCAGTCTCCTTGTGAAATGAAATAAAATACATTTGGTAATAATGAATTGTAATCCCTACTCCTGAGTAATGGGGGAAATGCCTTGTATGTCTCATAACGTTGATTGACTTTGGAAAAACAACCTGCAGGTGGATTTTAAAATCCACCTGCACCTAAAATATGCCTTCACTGGGCAATAAATTGGGCTTAAATTAGCTGTTTTTCCTTTAGTAAGGCAGGTGCAATGAGTTATTATAACTATTTTTGCACTCCCTGACTGACCCTCCTTGAAATACATGTTCATCTGTTCTAAGGCGCAAAATGTTTGTACAGTAGTATCCACGTTCAACTGTGCTCACAAAATATACATGTGCAATGTTGATGAATCTGAATTGTTACTTTTTGTTCACATAATGCCATTAGGACCACTGACCAACTTTGGTAAATAAGGAGGTCGGTGAAAATTACAATCCTCCACCAACAAACGGTTTACGTGACAATAGCAGAAATAATTTTTTTTTTCCTGGTTCTTCACAAGAAAGACGAGCTATTGGTTAAGTCTGGGCAATTAAAACTCTTTTGGTTGAAGTAGCGTTAGTTAAGGTTATGATTACTGGGTTAGGGTTAAAGTAGGGTTAGGTTCAGGCAACTGAAACGTTGGTTAAGGTTAGGCAAATAAAACAACTGTAGGGTCAAGTTAAGTAAGATGTTGGCCTGTAATGAAAAAACAAAAATGACTGCTAAAATTTTCTTTCATCAAGGAGATATAATGGAATGAGTTGATAATCAAATCCACTGTCACTGGAGTTGAAGACATATGTGTATGAAGCTATACTCTGCCTAAAACCTTTGCACTTATATTATCACCTGAATTCATCAAAATGTGGTAATGAATTATTTAAATTAAGGTTGTGTCTAGTGCAAACAAATTGCTAAATGTTGGTTTCAATAATATTTTCTTCTCAAAGCACTTCTCAGTTTGGGCTCTCTGTACCAAAACATTTGCCACTATGGCTATGACCTCACCAAGTCAGGTAATTTTTATTTATTTATTTATTTTTACTGAAATTAAATTAAATTGATTTGTCTTTTGCTTTCAATCCACACCAGGCCCATTTCAAAAACTTTCCTGTCCAAAGTGATGCACTCAACAAGACACAAAAATCAGTGACATCTACTCTACTGTGTCACAGCCCTGTGATTACTATTTGCTGTTGCATTGTTTTCTCTGTTTTTGTATTTGTGCTCTGTGTGCTCCTCTCATGTTCCTGTAGATCCACTTGTTGCTCACCTGATCCGTATTGGCCTCATTAGCCTTTGCCTGTTCACTAGCCCTCTCCCAGCCAATCAGCTCCCTGTCCTCCCACCTGTTCCTCATGTCCTGATTAGTTCAGTTGCTTTCAGTTCAGTCTTTGCCATGCAGTTCAGTATTGTTGCTCTTCGTTTCTAGCCCCCAGTCTGTACTTTTTATGTTCCTGAGTCTTCATTGTTGATTTGTTGTTTTGCCTTCATTTAGTCAGCCTCTTAAATTTCCTCTCAGGGATCAGTAGACTATGTTTTTGCTTGTGTTGTCTCATCTGCTGCTCATCTTGCTACTACCTTTATTCCTAGTAATATTATTCGTAAAGACACTAGTAAAGGCATTTTGGTCCACTTTTCTGCTCACTGTGACACTCTTGGACATGTACTGGCGCTTGTCCACTAGCACCTACTTGGCTCGACTTTACTCGCCTCGACGGTTTCGGTGGTTTTCCATTACAACTGAGTACCACCTCGCCGTGGGTGGAGTCATCATAGCAAGGCGGTGCACCGTCCAGCTCCCTCTGGATTCTTTGGGCCGCCACCAAGCACAGAAAAGTCTCCACCTCTTCATTTGACCACGGTACCGTTTTGCTTGCCATTTTCCACCTTTGCTAACTTTAGCGATGATCAATGTGCACGGTTGCTGTTGCCTTTTTTTTGTTTGTTTTTTTTTAAATGCGGGGTTTGGTTTTCATGTGTTGTTGCTCCCTGTCCAATCAGTGGCCTGCACGGCGTTTACGTCACATTTTGGCTCGACTCAGCTCACTTGGAACCCCTGCCGAGTAGATACTAAAATGGGACCTGCTACCAGGTACTACCACGTAATGGAAAAGCTCTCAAACCGAGTAGAGTTGAGCAGAGTAGGTACTAGTGGAAAAGCACCATATATGTCCTTGAGTCGTCATCATTTATGACATTGCAGCTATTTGTGGAATGTTGATATGCACGCATTTTTGGTTCAGAAACATTTTAACATATTTGTTGGTGTGCAGAAAATGAAAAATGGTAACATATTGTTCTGGTGACTCGGTTGCCGTTGTCATAGCCTTGTTAGCTTGTAAGCCTGCAATGGCAGATGATGACTTAGCTGAATGCATGACACACCAGCACGGTAACATGTCGAAGTTGTTTTGGATTGTGAACACATGGCAATCATACTAAAGTGTTTTATTTTTTTAAACAGATTATTTTTCATACAGTGCTAGGCTAATATTTATCCACTTTAGGAGGATGGGAAAGAAAGGAAAAAAAAAAACAGTATACCCAACGTAGTGAGGACAAGGTCTATGTATTTTAAAATTTCAATTCAATTCATGTACAATTTATCAGAATTCTGAAAATTCGAAAAACAAGGGCAAGGACATGTTAATTCCAAAACAACTGAGTTTAAGTTTTAAGAAACTCACTTCCTTTTACAAAATAAAACTTCAGAATCCCTATTTTTTCCAGCTATTTTTCTTTTGTAAGGCAGCCAGTATGTAAAAATTTATAAGGGTTATGTAAGTTGTTGAATTTGATATCTGAATTGTGAATTGTTTCATTACATTATTCATTTAAATAAGCAGCTTATAGTAACCTTATCACATAATATTTATAGGCGCACGATGCACACTGTAGAGGTCAGTTTGGAGTGAGGACCATTTAGACTCAACTGACAAAAATTATAAGTAAGATTATCCAGTAATAACCATGTAGACTCAACTTTTGAATTATGTAATTATTTACCAATTTTTTTTTTTCTAATAGTATTTAAGTATTTAAGGAGTGAATATGGGACTTCTTAGGATGTAAATGTTTCCTGATCTGAGGGCTAAGGTGAGGGGGCTCTGTCCCTGTGGAGCAGAAAGTGAGTTGTAGTCGTTGCCAAATGGACTGGACCACACTGTTCTGCCAATCTGTCCGAGCTGGGCTCCTGTGGGCACCTGGAGGCCTGTGGTTGACTGTGGTTTATCATTGCTAAGTACCGCACGTCAGTGGGTTTCAAACTTTTCCTAAGGGAGCCCAATTTTCAACATCCCTTTTTTGCCACGACCGTAAACTGGCTTTGCTCTGTGGGCCACAGGAGCATGACCAATGGACCTCAAATCGCAGTCATAATCCCATGTATAATTTTAGAAATCAGTGAGTGTCATCTGAAATTAAGGCTGTTTTCTTTTTCTTAATGCATTAGTTACTTTTGTTGGAGAGCCAAGGAGAGACTGTTAAAGGAGCATTTCATAAGCACGGTATATATACTGCACTTCACCTGCCATTACAACAGGCAGTGATGTGTCCAGCCCACTGTCTCCGCTCTACAAAAAGTATAGGTCTTACAGTGAGGGCCCTCTCCAAAAGAATTACCGAACACATAAAGTCAGATGTCAAGAGTTGTGCACTCACTTTGAATGACTGTTCATCACCCTGATGGATTTACTAGGCGAGGGAATCCTGTTTTTATTCTCAAATGAATCTGTTCAGGACTCTGATGGGGGCCATAAAGAATGACATATTTATCTTCAGGCTAGGTGGTGTGACAAGGACAGCCACAGTGAGTTATTACAGCACACAGGATGGGGGCTGAGATGGAGGCTTGGCTTCACTGTACATCATAGCAATGCCATGCTATACCTCATCCTATATACAGACTGTGGGTATCATGTGGTACTATAAAAATAGTACCTACATACTATGGAATATGTCATGATGTTTTATATGATGTTTCATGTGTAGATTGCAAACATGGTAACATCTAACATCTTATAAGTATTAACTGGCATTGTGTTTATTGGCTAAAACATGAGCAGTTGTATACACCATATTCTGAATACTTGTGGGGGAAAAAAATAGTAAAGTTATGAACATAATAAGTAGCAGTGCTAAAATTATTTTCTCCCAAAACCCAGTCATGCATTGCTGCACTTAAGTTTAACAACCATTGTACCTCAGTGTAATACCTACTGTCACCATTATCAAACTGCACACTGCACCCTCCCCCCTCAAGGCCTTATTAATAACAAGGACCATTAAAATTTATCAACCCCCCATTTTATAACCTGTGTTATAAATCCTGTCCCTGGTGCCAATGTATAACTGTATGTAGTTTATTATAGATCTTCTATCGTTTTCTTTACAGGGCACAGGCCTGTTGTCTGGCTATAAATCAGCTCTCCTTTAATAACCAAGCTACACAACAACTACCAGTTGCATTTAGAGAATTAAATATTGACTATCTAAGCATGTTATTGGAATTCCAGATCCATTTCATGTTCAGGAAATATATTTCACTTTGCTGTATTACTGCCAAGCAACAGTAGCGCTCACTAAGATATATACAGATAGACGGTAATCTGGGCTTAAAAGCAATCTTACTCTCTACTTCCTTATATTATAAAAAATCTAAAAGTGTACCGCTGTCAATTTTCAAGTGAATGATACCATTAGGGTGAGGTGCAGTATTGCAAGGGCACAGAGTGCAATATTTGTAACAATTATTGTAAATAAATGCATTTTCCAGTTGTATGCATTTACAGTATTGCTTCAAACAAACACAGTCAAATATGTAATTTTGTTCAATGAAAATGTTGTACACTGCAATGTGTATCCCTAAAACAGTACTAATATCCTGGGTGTAGGACAAACACTACATTGCAGTGCAAAAAAACCCAACAAAAAACAGCTGTACACCACAATACAGTGTTTTAGTAATATGCAAATATGCATTTGAAGTGTGCATTGTAATCAGTGTGACAGTATTAACCATTGTAAGGTCACTTGTTTTGCCCTATATAGCACATGAATCTGTCATTGCTGCCACATCACCAACTCTCCGTCTCGCTACAGAGGGAGAAACGGGGAAATGGACTTTCCCAATGTGCCTCATGCTTCAGAAGAATGGGACGTTTGTCATTAATGTATATATTTCAAAGGCCTGGTCCTGTAAAGCAATCCACTAGCATTCTTTCCCTCCTCGGTCTGTTCTGTGGGACTGCTGTGTTGTCTGCTGTGGCATGTGGAGCTGGAGCTGGGGAGTTAAATGGATTAATTACCTTTAAGGTCCTTTTGCTTCTTTTATTTCACAGACAGACTCACCGGGGGCTTTTGAAATGCACCCCCTCCCCCCATTCCTAATGACATAATCGCGTAATTAGGTGATTTTCAAAATGCAATCGCCACATAAGTAGGGGGTTAATTTTCCTCCCGCTCTATTCATCAGTTTTGCTGCTGTGTTGGGACGGTGGTTCTCACAGGAAGAGTTTGGAAGGAGGCTGAAAGGGTTACATGGCAAAGCCCTCACAGCAAACAAGGAAATTTGTTTTTAATAGGAAACTGTACTGAATAATGACTGGGTAGCTTTACTGTATATAGAAATGGATGCCTCAAACACCTGAGAAGTGACATAAACTTTGTGTATTGTTTCAAAACATCATCACTTTCTTATAGAATGTCATCGGCCACCCATGTTTTGCTTGGAAAAATATGCCTCAAAGTACTATTCCTGACCCTTTTTTTTTTTTTTTTTTTTTACAGCAATACATGTTCAGCTTGATTAAATTTCTGAACTGCTACGTTTGTTGTGGAGGGCTATCTCACTATGGACACTTTTAGCAATGTATCCAATTTCATAGAAAACAGGATCCCGGTTCAGAGTCAACTGCGAGCAACGGAAAGAAAGGAGGAAGCAAGGTCTCGTCTCCAGAGCAACAGAGCTCAAATAAAGATTTCCCCTTCTCTTGGTAATGCTGCGGTGACACGGCTGAAATGCTCTCCTCATTGACTCCAAACACAGGTCCAGTGCCCACAAACACTCGGGCCTGTGTGGAGCGGTCTAATATGTGATGTGAAACAAGAAGTTGTCCTTTCATTCAGTCCACTGTGGGCTGTAGGGAGAACAATCAGCGGCTCTCCACAGCAACAAGGCGTGAGGAGCAATTCTTTTCTCCTCCCAGCCACGGGAGGAGACGAAATCAGATAATTAAATGTGAGAAACGGCGTAGAAAGAGAGAAAGGGGACGGCCCTTTCTGCACGGCTACCTTCCTGAGGCTACCTGCTCAGGCGTGGAGCTAGCAAGCGAGCTAGCGATGGTGGTTTATAGCGAGGGCCCTGCAGCGTGGAAACGGCAACAGAGCAGACCGTGACAAAAAGGACGGCACGGCCTCTCAATGCTCCACCTGGCAAACACAGACGGTTGTCAGGGACTGGCAAGCCAGGCATGTCCTCTTCAAGTGGCACCACGTCCATCAGAGCCCATCCTGAATGGGCCCTCTTGCTGTTTGCATGGCCTGAGCTCCAATGATATGCCTCACTCCCCTCTGAAATCCCATAGACTGGTTTCACTGTCACAGCCATGGGAGGAGAGGTGTTGAGCCGAGGCTATTGTTGAAGACAGATAATGGGAGAGAGAGGAAAGTGTTAAAAATGATTGTGTCTCTGTCGGGGCTCTGTGTGGAGGTCTGTGGACTGAATCACATCATAATAAGGAAGTGAAGCGGAGCAGGTCTCTTTTTTATTCTCCTTCAACAAGACATGACATGGCGGCCATGTTTGGTCCTCTGGTCAAATATGTTGCCACTGTTGGATTAAGCAGGCTATTGTTGACAGACAAAGTGGTCATGTGAGAAGGTGAGCCCAATAAATAGGTGAAGAATGCAATAAATAAGTGAGCTTTCATCAAAGACTCGGTGCAAGAATAGGGTGAACGCACAAAAAAAAAAAAAGAAAATTAAATCCTCTAAGATGATTTAAATTTCTCATACACTTTTATTTGATCAAAAATACTCTGGGAGGAAAAAATAAGCTTCTATTAATAATACATGCAATAATAAAAACGGTACAATTTAGGGCATTTTCTCTCTGACAGTGTTAATATTGTTGGTTCTGATAGCTGTTTACATTGTGACAAAGTAGACCTTACTGGCCTTACTGGTCCTTTTTATTTATTACCACATTTTTAAAAAAGTATATATATTTATTTATGTATTTGTTAAGCCAGTTTGCAGATACAGGGTTTCTTAGCTCTCTGCGTTTCACTACACTATTCAAAAGCAATGCCTGGCCATTTGCAAAGTCCACAAAGAACTCGCATTTAGAGGAGAAAAAAAAAATTATGAATTTAAAATAGTATGCTAAATGGAATCTTGCAGACGACTGTTTTATATTTTGGTCTTTTCTTTTTTTTTTTTGTGCTGGGAGGTGAGCCATATCTGGGGCCTTTGACGGGCAAAGCCACTGTAACAGCCCCCTCATCCACCCCTCCCCAAATGAATATTTAAAATATTTAGAGCAGGATAGTGGTTGAAAGGGTTTTACTGAAGCATATCACACATTAGGCATATCATATCAGGATATCCTGTTTGTTCTCTGAGCCAGAAGAGAAAAAAAAGACAGTTCTCTTTTAGAGCTGAATTGATTATTGGTAAATAGAGGGAGATAGATTAGTGCTGTTTTTATCCATTTTTGTAGGTATTATTATTTCAAAAGAATTGTTCTCAGTGGCAATAAATGTCTTCACTTGATATGTGGATCCTCTGTGTGTGTACGTGCGTGCGAGTGAGTGTGTGTGTGTGTGCCATCTGTGTGCAAGTACGTGCAAGTGCAAATGTTTGTGTGGGCTGTTGTGTATTTGCTCCCGGGTCTCACATGAATACAAATACCTCTGTTAAGGGCCAGTGAGAGCAGAGCTTTCTTCACTCTATTGACTGAAAATCTAGTTGTCTCATCTCTCTAAGCAGATGTCTTTCCCCAAGCATCTGTTTGTATTAGTACTGTAATTGCTGGTGATAATAAGCCCATTGATTCAGTATCTAAGGAAATAGTCAATCAGGGCAGCTCATTCGTCTTACTTTTCCTGACAGTTTTCCCCTCTAGCTAAACAGACAGTGCCAGGGCCTGGGCTTTGTTGACTGGATTGGAAAAGCAGACTGTGGTGGGTTGGGAATGGCCGGCCTGTCGACTCTGAGTGAGTGATGGGATTGGTGCAAACACACCAGTGACCCGATGGCCCTTACAGCAGGCCCTGGGTGATAGATGTGTTGATTTGTATATAGATGCCTAAGCCCATTCTCTGTTCTCTCTTTATCACTCTTTCTCTCTCTGTTTCTCAAAGTCTATCCATTTTCCTCTTTCTCCATTTCTGTTCTCTTTTTCTCTCCTCCTTTTTTCTGCTCTCTCTCTCTCTCTCTCTCTCTCCATGTCTCGGTTTCCATGTTACCTGAACTATGCCACCAACCCCCATGAGCTTAGATAGGGTTTAAGTGTTTGCTGAACAGCTCGTAGTGAAGCTGTTAGTTGTAACCAGGCCTCGCAGACACTTTCATGTGTAATTTGGGGCTTTCAAACACAGCTCCTGACTGGAATCAGCCAAATGCATCATCAGTTATTACTATGCATGTCAGCCTAAAATATAAAGTGACAAAAAAACAAAACAAAAAAAACAGTTCTCTTGCCATTTGCTAAATCACAGCATCCTTATTCTCTAAGCAGGATTGGGTGTTTCTCATTTTTCCCCAGAAACAACTGCAGAACAAATATGCTTGGAAAAATAGTTGTAAATGACATGTTTAGAGGTTTGTAAGCAAAAGTCACAGTGCTCATTGTTCTCATTGAACTCTTGTCTAACAGTGGATGTTTAAGTAGCACAGAAACACGTGGAAACATCTGGGGATGATATCACCCTCCCAATGACAACACAATATTCCACTAAAATCTGGCTTTAGTGTAAAAACACATGATTGCGACCGCAGTCATTGTAGCATCATTAGTTTCTCTCCATAAACTGTTAGAAATCTGGAGGCTGAGTGAATTCTAAATACCCTCACAGAGCGGAATGAGAGTAAAAGTGAACCGTGTCCTGCCTAGTTAATGATTGTCCCATTCAATGTCCAACGTGTCCAGCTCTACGACTTCAGAAGCCGTAATATTGTCAGAAATAAATCACTAAGTGCTGGGCTAAACTAAATGTGTTCATTGGCCGGGGTTAAAGGTCACAGCCCCCCATTACTCTGTACTGCCAAAGGGTCATTATTGCTATGTCAATGACTTTACAAATGAGACTTTGTGATGAATATTTTCCCACCACTTCAAACATGTTCTCTGGAATTGTAGCCAACAAAAAGGACACATGCTGAAGATGTAGAAATTTTAGTTGTCCCGCTTGGTGGCTTGTTGTACAATTACTGCAGCGTTGCGCAACTTCAAAGAGGACCTGCTTTGCAAATTAAGGAATGATGTGGCAACAAGTTGTTTAGCAGAGACAAATTTTGTGTGCTAATGTGCTGATTTTTAGGCAGAATTGGCTGCACTGGTTACCGCAGTGCTAATCATGCATGCTGGGTCAATGGAGCACAGGGGCTTATTGGAAAAATGCCTCTAATCACTGGGAAATTCACAATTCTTGGAGAAGTTCAATGTGGATGTTACGAATTTAAGTGTTGGCTGGATTTATTAAGTGTCAGTGCAAACAAATAAAAGAAACAAGTAAAGCAGTTTAAATCATAAAAAGAAAGCTGCCCAAGGACAGGATATTTACTTTTTCTAGTAAATAAAAAAAAAACAACCTCTCAAACACACATCCACACACTTGCACACCCACAGATGTACACATACAATCACAGGAGAGGAAAGAGGAGCGAGTGGAATTCTTTACGGCCTGTCACAGTGTCAGAAGCAAGTTCACGGTGAGCGTGTCTTATTATGCGCGGCATCCGAAAACCGCCGTAAATTAGCAAAACATATGGCGACTTAATGATATCAATGAAGTGGCCATGAGGGCTGCCTAGGAGCAACAAATCTGTTAGATGCGGAGTGGTGTTGCTCACCGTGCCCCACTGTTTCCCTCTGACTGATAGAACAAGCCGACGCTACGTCCATTAAGATCAATACGCCAGCCATTATGATAGTAAAAAGCACATTTACTAGGGTTGTCAGGCTCATTATTGCAAGCAGATGGCAGCCCTTGCACTTACAATTCTAGACAAGGGAAGCAGTGACAAGACTTCAAATTAGAATCTATAATGCTAATCTATGGCCTGCTGGTGCAATGGAGATAAAAATGCATTATGCAACCCCTGACAGTGAGTGCTGGAGTGGACTCTCTGAATACAGGTACAGTTCATTATGGTTTTGGAGTGTTACTGTGTATGAAAAAAAAAGAAACTGGCAGAGTAAATCATGTCAGTGGGAATTAAAAAGATGCCCTGTGCTATTAGGTATAAATTCTAAAGCCATTAAAAGGATATATACATTATGTATTTCATGCTGGATCCCAGAGTGTTGGATCTCCATTATGTGAATTTGCATTTTGACTAATGGGGGCTACGATCATATCTATCAGGCCTGGAATACAAGTGCAAATCTGAGAGCAGGCCTTACAGTATCGTGAAAGTCATGTGACCTGAATAATGTTTTCTGGCACAGCACACGCTGCAGTCATCGCTCCGTTCTGCCTCTATCCTGCGTTATTACTGCAGGATTTCCCATACGGTTCCCCTTGACAATAACAGTGCAGCAGCAGGTTCAGGATCCAGATGGTTTGGGATCCTCAAAATATAAACAAAGTTGGAATAATTTCCATAAATTCAAACTCTGATTACAAGAAACGTGTTCTAAGATGCATGGCTTACTCTGATATTACAGCAATTAGGGCAGGCAGTAGGACTCACACAAAATGTGGGTACGTTTTGATTATGTAAAACATGGAAGCAAACGCTACTTATTTTTTGGGATCACTGTCTTTCCCTTGTATAGTAGGCAAGCTGCTGCAAGTTAGAAAGAAAACCAATGAATTTTC
Organism: Myripristis jacobus; assembly: GCA_900302555.1. Classification (NCBI taxonomy): domain Eukaryota; kingdom Metazoa; phylum Chordata; class Actinopteri; order Holocentriformes; family Holocentridae; genus Myripristis; species Myripristis jacobus. Next base: position 1,651 of record OMLB01043568.1, on the reverse strand, counting down.
ATACTTTTTGCCTCTTTGGACGGTGATGGGGACACAAGAAATATGCAGGGATATTTTAACTGGTTTATTCATGGTGACATATTCAATTACTAGCCCAAACAAAACCTTTAGCTCAAAGTGGGATGCCTCAAGTCATGAAACATACCAAACACATGGATGAATTCTTATGTCACACATTAATCCAAGAAAAAAAAAAGTCATGTCACAAGGTTTCAGGAAAGTGCAGCAGTTTTATCAGAAGGGGTCATAAACGCTGGAGGCTCAGACAGCTGACCGAGGAGCAGGAGGGAGGAGTCAGCTGGGAGGAGTAAACAGTTTGGTAATCATCAGGAACAACTGGAGCCATCCATGAAGACATTAACGCTTCATTCTCAGTGGATATTACCAGAGATTTAGAGAAGCCTCACTAAGGCAATAACACTGTGACAAATTTAGCACCAGGAGATCAATGTGACGGAGAACCACAGGAGCCTGGGAAAGACTTAGTCACTGGGAAGGCACACTAATAGCAACTAGTGAGGACTGTTTCTCTCATTTTGTTCAAGTATATAAGCGCAATTTCAGCCACATTTTCCTAACAAGTGTCATATCCAAAGTATAGCAATATTTCACAAGAGTAAGTGCTCTTTGCTATAAAACTCATGCTTCATGAAGTACAGCATTTGAAATGATGAAAATTAAACTTCCCAGGGTGGCTACAAAAAAACCTCTTTGATGGCTGACATCACTTGGAAACTGCTCCAGCAGCCAAGGAGGATTCACTCCAGCATTGTGTTCTGTCTCGGTTTCCCCTCACGGAGGAAGTCACGCTCTGCTCTTGCTCATTCTGCTCTCTCCCCCCGGACACTCCAAAGAAATGGCTAAAAAGAGATCTACTTAAAGCTGTCAGAGAGCGTCGGAGCCAACAGCCGGGCCATTCCGCACGACCTACTCGCTGACCCCCTCTTTTCAGGGGTCACTTGTAGGCTGCCTCTGGTGGGAGTGAGGGGTAGTCATGCACTGAATGAAAATGTATAAACACATGAATGAATCACTTTCTCTCTTAGTAAGTGCCAGAGAGCCATGCTGCGGGATCGCAGGCGTTATCTGAAGTATTAGGTGGATAAGTGCTTAAATTTATTTTTAGGGTAAAATCTGGGAAAATTGGATGATTTGTTTGATAGACTAGTCTCATAATGCCGATTGTTTTTTTTTCTACACCGTGTAGTGGCAGCTGATGAAGAAGAGCTGTCAAAGACAAGTTTTTATTTTACCTCTCTTTATGTTTTCAAATGACTTCTCCACAAAATAGAGCAATTACCAGAAACACTAGAGAGAAACCACCTTGCAAAACTAATGATTTGATATGACCCAGGGTGATTTGACAAGATGTTTAAAATGCATGTTTCCTGTATCAATACAATATGTATTTTCCCCATCATTACACAAGACACTTAAAATCCATAACTGGCGCAGATATTAGCCTCATAATTACTGACCTTCCCTCATGGGAGATTTAGAAATTTCTTCCAGTTAATATGCAGCAAATGATAAATTATTCCAATGCTTTGTGTTAATCACTATAGTGGAGTCATAAAGGCTCGGCCCCAAAGCTCAGTTTTAACATTAATGCCTTACCTCTCATCAATATTAATAAGTGCCTTTAGTAAGG
>OMLB01043567.1:0-17950 GCA_900302555.1 Myripristis jacobus | reverse complement strand
CTTTTTGCACAACTGTTTGTGGTCACCTACACACACACACACACACACACACACACACACACACACACACACACACACACACACACACCAAAATGTGTGTGCATTTTCTAAAAAATGCTCTGGCACATATATACCCACCACAGTGTGTGTATGTGGACTTGACCATGTCTTTTTGCAGGTGTATCCTGTGGACGGAGGCAGTTGTGTTATAACTGTAAGTCCACACCATGGCTCAGTGCAGCTGGACTCGGTCAGACAGACAGATCACTGCAGAGCCCTGAAGTTCCTCAACTGTTGCTGCAGTTTCTCCAACCCCCCCCACCTCCCACTTCTATGAACTACCTCTATGTCTTCATCCTCCTCCTCTTCATCTGTCCCCTTTCAACTCACTTGCCTCTTTTTTCACTCAACTCATCACTGTCGTGTTTTTTCTATCTTGTGTCCTTGTTTTTGTTTTTTCTCAACTCTCCTACCTCCATCTCCTCCAAATTTGCTCTACTCTAATGTCTGGTCCCTCTTTTCAAAATTTTCTCCACTTCTCCTCCAGTGTGTTCTTCCTCTTTCTCACCCAACCTCCTCATTATCCTCCAACCTTTTAACCTTCTAAGTGCTCACCTTTCTCTTCGTCGTCCTCCTGCTCCACGCCTTCTGCCCTGAGTTATTTTCCCATAGCTGCATAAAAATCACTGTCCAGCATGCCACATCAGATCCACCCCTTCTCAGTCCTCTCCTCTCTGCTGCCCCTTTCTTTTAGTTACATGACATCGGTGTCCAAAAAGTCACACCTCCTCTTCTCCATCCTACTTCTCCTTCTCGTTTAGTGGTACAATATTTATATCATATACTCATCCGTCACCAAACCCACAGCCAGACGCTACCAGACGTTTACAGAACATCCTGCCAGCATCCTGCCCTTTTTATAATGAACGTCAAAAGGAAAAAAAGAAATGTGTGGTTAATAAACAGAGGTTATTTTGAAATACAGGACTGTGGGCTGTTAGTGACGATCAGCGTCACTTTTGACTTTGTGGTTGAGAGGGATTGTAGGAGGTTTAGAAGAGGCGGCGGTTAGAAGGGCAAATGAATATTGCTCTGCACACTTAGTGGAACAATTCTTCAGCAAACTGAGTAGGAACGTGAGTGCAAAAAATTGTGTCTTTCATTATGTGTGTTTGCACGTGTTAGCTCGTGTTTGGGAACACGCAGTCCAAGGCGGGTTCCATTTTCACTCCAGTGGTCCTGGTAATGGTCGGGTCCCAATGCAGATTGACGCTGGCTCCAAGTCGGCCTGACAGAAAATCAACTGCTAACATGTAGCTGTTTGCTGAAGCGTACACAGTAGCAAGCATTATCGCTGTCTGTGTACTGTAGCTGGTCATTTCTCTCTCTCCTGTATTCCTAACTCACCACTTTGTCAACTTTCTCAACTCTATCTATCTATCTATCTATCTATCTATCTATCTATCTATCTATCTATCTATCTATGTGTTATTCAGCTCCATCTCTGTGTTCTTGGCTATGTTGCACGTCTTCAGTTCCTTCCATTCTGCCCTCCAAGCCTCAGCCTCCATCCTCATATTTTAATATCGTTCCATCAGCGCCGGGAAGAATACTGAAATATTTCACCTACTCTGAACTGCTGTTACTTGAGGCAAGTATTAGGAATTAGGATTAAAATAGTGCCTCAAAAAAAAAGGGCTCAAGTGCTTAATTGTGTTTAAAAAAAGAAAAGAAAAAAAACCCCATTAAATTTAGGCATTATTTATTAAATAACTTGAATAACTTGATGGGTAAACTTGGGTAAATGGCATTGTCTCTTTTTTTAGCGTATCAGTGAACTGATGTGGGAAGGTAAAAGTGTTGCTATGCAGAGTAGATGCTTTGAGCATAATGAGGTAGAAGTAATGAAAAGGAAGTAGCCCAAAAACAGCTTTACTCAGATTGTTCTGTAGATAGAGTAGAAATTCATTATTTTTCACTTCTGTTTCACATCCATCTCCTTCCTGGCTCATTTCTCCCCCCTCCTCTCTCTCTCTTTCTTATCACCGCTATATCCCCTATATCTACACAGGCCTCAATATATCTTCTCTATCCCTCTCTTCCATCGCTCCTATCTCCTCTGTATCTTTACTAATATCCCGGTCTCCTATTTCTCCAGATATGTATCTGCTTTCCCTCTTATCTGTGATATCCCATGCTTCCTCCATCTCTCTATCTCTTATTTCTTCTCCATCTCTCTCTCTCCCTGTTATCTTCACTAACTATTCTCCATAATAAATTGTACTTTTTTTTAATCAGTGCATCTGCAGGACAGAAGAAATGCTAATTATACATCTCTCTCTTTTTCTCTCACTTCCCGTTTCTGCGGCATCATCCACTTTAATTTCCTACAGGTATTTATTATTAACACCAGTTAATATGTGACAGAAGGTGTGGGTGAGGGATAGAGAGTTAGACAAATCTGTTTTTCATCTCATCTTTCCATCCATCTCTTTCGTTTTCCCCGCTTCACTCTCCCAAATGCGTCCGTGCGTTGTGTCTTGATTGAGTCAGTGGATTCATTTCAGTAGACAGACACAGAGTCTGCCTATCTCCCTCTTTTCTCTCCCTCGTCATTCTCTTCATCTCTAACTTTTACGCCATGTTCCTCATTCTCTCTTTTCTCTCTTTGTCAGTTCATCCTCGTTCCAATCCCTCTCTCTCTCTCTCTCTGTTTTCCCAGCATCCGCTTCGGTTCTTATCACTAAGCACAATCGCATCTACAGGAAAGCTCAACCCCGACACGCAAATTTAACAAGAGGGAGGCCCTCCCCTGCTCGTTCATTTCTCCTCTCCCTCCTCCTCATCCGCCAGCCCTGCCCTGCCTCTCCAGCTCCCTCCATCCCTTTCTTCTTTCCAGCTCAAATAATTACCTACTGGCTGTTATCACCCGAGCCGTCGTACATCTGCAGAGGCGAGCGGTGTGCAGAAACAGGGATGAAACAAGAGAAAAAGATGAGTGGCGATGAGAGGAAACTTTGAGGGCAGAACGGGACAGCGCAGCGAAGAGGAATGCGCTTCTTTACTTTGCTCTCTTCTTTCATCGCGTCCGCCTTCCTCGCTCGTGTTCTCTTGTTTTCTTTTCACACACTTGTGCTTGTGTCCTTGCTTTCTTGTCTCTCCTCTTTCTCTGTGCCTCTTTTGTCTCATTGTTCCTCCCCACTCACTCCCTCTGTCCCCAGTCTCCCTTTTCCCCATCTATCTGTATACCATCCTCTTGGATTTTGTCTCTCCCATCTCTCTCTCTCCGTCCATACACGCACAGCAAAACAATCTTAACACGTCATTTAGTCTCGTACTTTTCTTGAAACAAATGAAAAGAATGTGCCAGTGGGATGAGAAAATCCCACTTGTCTCCAGTGCTAATCAACTGTCAAGTGTCATTTTCTTGATACTAGTGGGCGGATCTGTCTTGTGTTTTTTTCAGACAGGGAGCGACTGACGCACCCAAGTATTTTATTTTCAATGAGAGGAGAGTGGGCTGGTAGGGAGGCGCGGGCAGTCTGTCAGGCAGAGGGACAAGCAGGTGCACTCCCGTGAAACTCATGCACATACCCGCCCGCTGCCAGAGTTGAATTGTCTTTAGCTTTTTTTTTTTTTTTTTTTCTACGGGACATGCAGTGTTACCACGCAAAGGGGACAAAAATGCACTCTTCAACCATGGTGCATGGCCAAACACTAGGCACCGAGAACTAGGGCTAATATGAAAGTTAGTAGTTATTGTTATTTAGTTGCAGATTCTCTATTGCTATAAAGAAAAGACAGCTGTATCAGCAGGGATACTGTAGTGCACAGAGGCCGTTTCCATGGTCACCAGGTGTAGAGCACCTGGCGTTGACTTGTGGATGGCTTGTCTGCCTGTCTGCTCACATGGGGAGTTCACAGAGACCCTGTAGACCCAAGCAGGTACGCAGGTGGCGTGTCGCTTACCATCTGACAACACCATTATTCTGCCTTGTTTCAACATTTCTATGCTTGTTCCCACAAACAATTCCTGAAACAAGTGAAACTGCATTGGAAACAAGGAGGATTATCTCATCCCACTGGCAGTATTTTTCACACCACTGGAGGTTTTTGTCACTTTCCCCAATCCAAACCCTCACCAACTGCTCACCTTCTCTCCAACACATTCCAGTCTTTGCATTCCTCACCTGTCTCATTCCCTCTCATCCGGCCATTTCTCTCTCTCTCTCTCTCTCTCTCTGTCACAATCGCACTTGTGAACCCAAACAGCATGTAAATGTAACGGAAGCGAGAGGGAGCAGGAAGGAAGTGACCCCACTGTGGGACGTGATGACCCATGCAGGGTGATTGGAGCCAGGTACAGCTGGACTCACATGGAGCTGTCATACCATGTCTGCTAAAATTCACAGGCGCGCACTACAGCAGCAGGTCTGTGTAGCACTTCCACATAGATCAGTCATCTCCACATTATTTTGAGACTTCAGCTGACCCTTTCAAACCTGGACTGACACCAGGCTGCGTTCAGATGCCTTTCTCAAGCATTTAAGCAAGAAATCTGACATGAATCCAGGTTTTAAAGACTGGCAGCTTCTACAAGTCTCTAAACTGCATTTTACTTTCTGAGACACTGGGTTGGATTTTGTTCAATATCTTCCGTGCTGATTTATGGCACAAAAAAAAGAAAAGGAGCAACATCCTCGATGTGACGGAAGCGACTGGGCTCATGTGAAATTTGGTCCTAAGAAACACCAGCAGTAACAGTATCACTGGTTTGAAGCGACCAATCTGCTTTACTGCAATCTCATTTGGCATCACAAGTAATCTGAAAATGATGTTTATGTTTAAAAATGCTATGTGTCGCACTTATTTCAGGTCTGACAACACTTTCTCGGTTCAAAAGGAAATCTTTTGCTTTCTTTTGGATTGTTTTCCCAAATGTGTCCCAATGTGTTTTCAAATCAAATTCTGCAAAAGTAGAAGCGAGGAATGATCTTTGCTGCCAGTGACAGAGCTTTTGCCTTTTAAACTATTTTGACATGACAGCACCATTATCGCACCACAAAGCCTGTTTTGATTTAGCAGGAGTCTTTACTGTCGGTTTATCACCAAACTTAACTCCAGCAACTCCAGCCTCCCACCAGGTTTGAGGGTGATGACATGAAAAACAAACAAAATTAGTCATTTGTAATCTCAGCCATAAATTAGATTTCCTCCAACATCAAAAGACTTTAGGTCAAAGTCAAATGGGCTGGGGTGTGAAAAAAAAACACCCACATGTGGAGGCAGTGCTCACAAAAATTGACCTGAGCTTGGACAAGAGCTCAATTTCACTTATTTATTTTTGGGCTAGTAAAGCAAACATGGTCACATTTCAGCCTACAAGGCTCTCACAGTCTGCAGTGATGTAATGTGATCTGTGTGGGGATATACCCATGATGACTTTCCATTCCCTGTTGCCACTGAAATATTTTGTATATGAATGGTGCTATATAAAACTCATTATTCGTCTGTTAGCATTCAGGGGAGCTTGTCTGATTGTGCCATGCACCATATTTGTTTTGGACTTCTACATAAATGCCCACACAGTTTGCACTAATCATCATCCTCAACATCCACATATCAAATATTCAACCAAAGAGACAGGATCTGAAATGAAAAAGTACATAAAACTTAAAAGGAGGTGAAAGACAAACTTTATGTCTCATGCAGTAATGAAAACCCATTTCCTTGAGCTGGACTAAACACTCTTGCTGTCACCCTCTCTTTCTCTCTGTCACCTACTCTTTCAATCTGAGCCTCTAAATCTCACTTGAACACGCACGCACACACACACACACACACACACACACATACAAAAAATTGTTGTGACAAGGCCGCAGGGTGCAGTAGTATACATGTTCAGACCAATCTCACTACTAGTTTCTCACCTTTAGGCGGAAAAGCTGCAGTGATTCATCTTGACTTGGAGAGAGAAGGGAGGGGGGTTTCCTTGGGCACAAAACTTGGTAAAGTAAAGTTATTTTATCAGTAGAGGACAGATTGAGATGTTTGGGTTGTACTTTGTGGAATTATTCATGTTGGTGTAGGTCTCCGCTATAAGTTACAACTCTCCGTGGCTTTGTGTGTGTGTGTGTGTGTGTGTACCTCATCGACTGGTGTTGAGAAATGCAATATGACTGCTGGTTTGGTCTGTGTGCACACAATGGATTTGTATTTAATGCAAATCCATTCCACAGCAGCGATTTAGTCATGAAAAAGCCGGTAAATGCAGGTGTTTACCATCACATCCTAGATGCTGGGCAACAAGCTTGCAGTGTAACTAGAACATCTCCAAGGCAATAAGACTAAGTCAAAACCTAACATATGGATAATGTCTGTATTGTCAGTGTGTGAAATTCTGGCCAATTTGCTACAGGGACAGTCATATGCCATTGTTAGTGCACAATACATTTGGAATGAGCTGCAGTCATGGGATGAATAAAGGCGTCTGGTCAATAAATTCAGAAGTCTATCCAAGAGTAGCAAAATATTACATTCTAATGAGCTGAAGTCAGTGAGTGGAATGATGAGTGTAAATGTCCCCTGACGACATCATAGAAAACTGGTGGCAAAGATTCATTTTGAAAAAGCAACAGCCAATGGGGAAACTCCAAGACTCAGCTGACCAATGGTGTGACTTCATCACTCAGAGAGTCGTGAGTTAGTGACAGACATTCTCGTTTGTAGGGCGGGCCCCATTATTGCTAAGCTTGATGGTAAAATATAGCCTTGCTAAAAGTTGACATTACATTCAGAGCTTTGGTGAATGTAAGAAATAAATGTGGCCAGGATATTTGTTGATGTTTCACATGTGATCACATTTTTCTATCATATCATAGGCCAAAATGATGTTATCATGTGGTAGCTAGGATGAGATGAATGCTAATGTTGGCTGTAACAGTTTCTAATGGATCACCAAACACATTGTTTTACCTTCAAATACGGCACAATATCCCTCTTTTCCCTATCTGCTGTTTTCAGAATGAGTTTCTTGCTCCAAATACAATCGCAAGAGTGTAGCATCACTGTAGCACTTATTAACAAATCAAAAAAACAAACAAACAAACAAAAAAAAAAACATATCATGTGCTATTAATCAGTTGTAATAATGGTATTGTACCTTTCTGCCTTGTGCGGGGGTGTTTCTGCACCGCACTTTCTAGACATCACCTGTCAGATATTTTTTTTCCTTAGATTTTGTGTTGGCAGGTGGCATTTTTTTTTTTTTTTTTTTTTTTTTTGGTAATTTCAGCCATGGCGACCATTATTGCTCTTGCAAACCGCCAGTTCTTTCTCTATTTATCCCACACAAACTGCTTTAAATGTCACGAGTTTACAAAGCTACAGCTGTAAACGTAATAAATGAAAAAGCTTCATGAACTGGATAAAGGTTGAATTTGAATTTTGATTTTGTTATATAAATTTTAGAATAAAAATAGCTAAATGCTATTTGTGTCCAACAATGCTGTTTGCTCCCCCTCATCCATGTTGCTGCTGCTCCATAACGTCTAATTTGGCGTTTGCTCTGTGTGATGGTGGTCTAACATTATATGATTGATGAGACTATGTGGTTTCAGGGTCTACAGGTGACACCGCTACTATATCATCTTGTCTCCTGCTCTGCTCCACACAGCGTACACGGGACACTCGATATCACTCAAACACACACACACACACACACACACACACATGCATATGGACACATACTATACACACTGTTGTTCTCTCTCTCCTCCTTTGTCTTTTTCTGTCTCTCCCTTGCTCTCTTTCATGCATCTCACACACACATACACCTTTTGAACCCTGACCTCACATTTACAATCCCCCATTGCCATGCTAATACCGCACAAAAGAGCCCTCACTCCAGCCCGTGTGCTCTCAAGAAACCTCCGCTATCTGTGTACCGAACAGGATTATATTTGTTCTTTTGCACTCAAGATTAATGACACAGTGTCTCGGGCCCATTTTCAGCTGAAATGAAAATCAATCAGGATTCAGCCCTGCAGTTACAAAGCATGATGACACTATCATAGTACAAGACAGAGCCGTTGATAGAGAGATGTTGGCCGCGTTGTGGGAGCCGCCGACGTTGCCGCTCGCTCTCCAGAGCCAATAGCGTGCAAAAAAATTCAATATGTCGCCTGCATCTTTCCAAATATTTTGGAAGCATCCCATCATCACTGGAGGCATGCCCGGTATTCTCAAACAGCATCAACTGTTTCCAAATTTATTTCACGTTTTCTTGTTTGTGAGAAACAAATGTAATTTCTCTTGCTGTGATTGCCTTACCACGCAAACTTTTTTTTTTTTCCTCACTAATGTACATTTTTGGGAACACAAGGCTGGTGAAGTTTTGTCTGTAAGTATTATTTACATTTGACAAAATGAATAATTTTGTACTTTTGTTGTGTAATCATTGCAGAAAATAATTATGTAACAACACCCACCATAATCATAACAACACTATGCTGAGACTTAAAGTGTGCTGGTAATCACCTAGCACTCAGCAAAGCCCAGGAGCAGGACAGTCTATCTGACACTGAGAACTGCCACTGCCGACCTTTGTCTATGTACAGCTCTGCTACCTGTAGAGCACAGTCTCCACTGAACTGCTATAGTCTGAGCTCAAAGATCACTGTTTTCTTTGCACCAGGACTGTAAAAAAGAGCCAAAATGACTCTGCTATCAAAGTCTGAGTATGCATCACATTGCGCACACACACACGCATACATTTGGCAGCAGCGAGCCAGTCGATATGTGCATTCTAATTATACTTTTGCTGTATCAATGTTTCAATGTCAGGGTGACGCAACGCCACTGCCATCTGAGGGAATCCTGCCACTGTGAGACGTGTGGAGGAGGAGAAAGAGAGAGGATAGAAGGGTGAATGAAAGAAAGAAAGAAAGAAAGAAAGAAAGAAAGAAAGAAAGAGTAGGAAAATAAATGTAGCAGTATCAGCAAAAGACAAACAGCAGAAGAGAGACAAGGAGGATGAAGAAGACAGGAAGCGGGGTTTAGTTGTGTTGCCCTTGAGCTAGAGTGAAAACAATGTAATACTCCCCGAGGGTGGCGGTGAAATAACACCAAGGCAATGGAAAATGACAGGGGATCGGAGATTTCTCATCTCTACATGACAGCCATGATGGTCAAAATTCAACTCCTCTCCTCCCTCTGCTCCTCCTCCTCCTCTCCAGCCATCCTTTTTTTCCATCTGTCATTTTCACCCTTATTTTTCCCCGCCCTCAATTTTCCTGAACAGACACTTCTCCATCCTCACCTCCTTCATCCTCTTCTGTTATCTTTTTTCTCTCCATAACCTCTCATCCTTCCTCGTTCCCTCAGGTCTCTAACACTTCATCCCTTAATATGATGTCGATACTGAGCACCGAGCACTTTATTCATTATTAACTGTGTGCTTTTTGCAACACCTGCCACCTTTTCTCTCTCAAAACCCAAATCCACAATCAAAGAAAGACTTTATTATTGTACCCAATGTATTTAGCATATATTGCACTGCATTGTGGAATTATTTAACCTATATAACTAGATAATGTAACTGGTGACAACATACATGAATTAGATCCCAGTTCAAAAGCCAATTGTTGGCATTTGGCAAGTGGGGTCCAGGGACCTCAAGGGGTCCTTGAGGGGCAAAGGAGGTCCTCAGCAGAATGAAGAATAGTTAAATTCACCAGAAATTGTTGCCATACAATAAATTAATGTATGATTATTTTAACATTATGTGTTAATGTCACTACTTTGAATCTATTGCCAGTGTTCAAGTGCGGCATGTAGACAACTGAAATATATTTTCATATTAGGGTCCCTTTGGTGCAAAATCACCTCAAATTGGTTTCGACTTGGGCATCTGGGACATGAAAAAATTTGAAAAGTCCTGCTCTAGCTGACTGTGACCTCTGACCTCACTGCAAGGTGCCAAGTGAAAGCACAAATAACCTACTGAGATCAGTCACATATCGCATGATGTTACCAAATGGAAACACACCCATTCATTCTATATCCCACAGTCCTGTCCTGTGTGGTCAGTAACTACGGTTAAAAATTCATCACTTCGGATGGTCACATATAGTATGGGCTAGATCATACTGGAGATGTGCATGCTGTTTGAGATGGAGGATGTCATATATATATATATAAATAACCTTTATAGCATCTAAATGGGTTCATTTAGCTTGTAAAAGGGTTGTACCACTTTACAAATGAACCCATTTTCTGGTACTTTATAGCCTACAGCAGGTAGTTTCACCTCAGCAGTGTGGCTGCTGAGAGACATGTCCCAGCCATGCTGATATTTCCCATTACCTTTGCTTTATTGGCTGCTACAGTATGCCACCTCTTGTGGTAACCAAGGGGCTAGTTAGTGATCTTTCTTTTTTCTTTATAGTTTAATTTGTATGTACTGGGTGCATGCTTCCTTGAGGAAAACAGACCGCACAGATTTTCAGTATAGAGGATGTGATACCTCTAAGGACATTCATTACTGTGATTATGGGTACTCCCTCAGGTATTATGTAGCGTTGAGTCACTCTAGTGTATAGAGCAGTTACTGTCAACTGGTGGGCCACATTCGGCCCACCAAAGCTTCATATCCGGCCCGCAGTATATTGACATATTCAGAAAATGTGAAGACGAAAAAAATGTGCTCTGGTATTTAGGATATCCTGCATTTTTTTGTCTTCTATTATTGAAGCAACACCAAAAACAATTGAGATGGAAATCATTTTATTAGAAATGATTTATCGACCTCAAGTATGTGCACTTGACCCGTCGGTTCTAAAGACTTTATAAATCCACCCGCCAGCTTATTATTAGTTATGTACGAGAGTCAGGCCAACCTCCCCAAGCTGGCTGGGTACTGGACAGCAGTAGCAGCAGCAAGTCCATTTTTTCATGAATGCAGTGTGGCTTGTACCATATCCTCATGCAAGCCTGGGAATGAACTCATAGCATCATTTAAATGACGTTTAGTTTTTTGCTTGCCTGACAAACAAAAAGTCTTCTCTCCCTGCAAGCATTTTTCACCAATTAGGAAGTGTTGGAAGATTACTTTTGAAATGTAGTAGGTTACAGATTGCTAGTTACACTGTTAAAAATGTAATAAATAATGCAACTATTTTAATTACTTTATCAAAGTAATGTAACTTAATACACCGATTACTTTTTGAGTACTTGTCTAACAAATGTTTTAAAACTTGGAATGGTTTGATTTGTTTTGATTTGATTTGACATTAATTTTGTGAGAAAGTGAAAATATAAAACAACAACAGAGCTAATAAATAAATAAATAAATAAATTTTGTTATTTGAAAGCCCAGTCCCTGCAATGTCTGCTCAGAAAAATCCTGGCCCTTGAAGCTGATGAGCCCTGGTCTAGAGGTTGCTCCAGAGGACAGAGTGACTACTTGTGTGGTGTTTATTCTTTGTGTTCTGTTTCTTTGATGATATAAAAACAGCTCCTAAAAAGATTTTGGCTACCAGCTCTAGTTTCATAAACTACAAACGATAAACCCACACCCATCTCTGGAGCCTTTAGCCTGCTGTCTTGTCACCCAGGGCCTTTATACTCCTGCATGATCCCTTAAGAGAGTGGAGCACATAAACACAGAAACACAGTTACATAAAACATAAAACACGACAGGGAGGAGAGAGAGAAGCAGGGTGAGAAAGAGAGAGGGGGAAGACAGAGAGAGAGAGTTGGGGGACAAACACACAGAGAGCTAAAGAGAGAAAAAATGGAGAGCACAAAGAAAGATGATAAGAAGAGAAGGGGAGTAAGAGAGAGGTGGTTAGAGACAGTGACAGAGACATGGACACAGAGAGGCAGAGAAACAGAGTAGATGAGAGATAGAGGAAGAGAGAGAGAGAGAGAGAGAGAGAGAGAGAGAGAGAGAAATGTGAAAGGAATGGATGAAGGGGAAAGGGACAACAAGTAGTGGCTACAAACAAGAAAAACACGGATCTCAAAAAGGAGATATTTGTATAAACACAAACACAGGAGAATATTAATTCATGTTCATTCCTTCACCTTTGTTTTGATGAACACAGAGAAAGAGCTTCTAATTTCACTCTTTTGACTGACACTGACATACAACAGAAAGCTCCTTGTTCTCCCACGAGCCTCAGATCTCCAGACACGCCACTCCAGACTCCACACTCAAGGTGACCACACTTTTGCCATCACATCAAACCACATTTATTAGTCATCAAGATGCCTATAGACTGCCTATAGCAGCGTCTTTGAAACATCTTCTTTCAGCTCATCCAGAGGGGAAGCAACAGTGTGATTGAGCCACAGAGGAGAAACTGATGTGACAGCACACAAGAGCATTTGCATTTGCAGGAAAACAGTCACTTCAACTATGATTAGAGGTGAGGTTTTGCCTAAAATTACTCTTGATTTTTCTTTTATAAAATTTAGGATTGATGACATAATACCACAAACACTGAATATTAAAGGAGACGTCAATGTTGGAGACACTATCAGCCAATTCCACCTTCAGATTTTGCATAGCCAATTATTAAGATAACAATGAGGTGACTACCATTGATAAACACTGTTTTTAAACCCCGCTGATATGTTATGGTCATATTGTGCTCTAGGCAATATAAATATTCTTGATTGTACCTTAAATTTATGCTTCAACATCATATATTCTACTTTGCCAAGCTTGCAATTTAATCCCTTTGTGCCTGGCTTGGCAGGCAGCAGGACCAATTTTAACAACTTATTGTGTCGCTGTTATTGCTCTCAAATAGCCAATAGACATTTTGCTTGCTGTAAATGCTCGAGAGACGTGGAAGTTTACAGTGCCTATAGTCTTGCTGAGAGCTGGTTGGGCTTTGGTTTTTCTGCGTCAGGTAAATTTCTTGCTTGAGTTGAAAATTTGTCTTTGCCTCTTAGATCCATTTATCTGGTCAGTTCACCTCCCCCCACTGACCTTGCACCCACTGATGCTGTATTGCCTAATTTTTTGTTTGCCTTTTTGTCTGAATTTAGGGAGGAAACACATTCTCATGGACTTGCTGTCCCTCCATGTCACATTTTTTAGTTTTCCATTTTAAGACTGGGTTACCAAGGTGAGCAAAATTATTCAAGGGTTAGGGATTTTCAAAGTTTAGTCAGTCTTGGTTTAAAATGACTAAGTTTTCAAAATAATCCAAGCTCTGTTTCCCTAATTAAATTTAAATCCAAATTAACAAATCTTTTATTGAAATGTGTTTAACAATATGTAACTTACATTCTAGCACCATAAAGCGTGGACCATAGAAACTTGATAATTTAAAACAGTTATCCCGCAACCATGCTGAGAGCTGGCCAACTCCACAGCAATGTCACATCAGTCAAGTAGCAATTTCTCTAATTTTGAGAAAAGTCTTTTAACAGCCTTGGTTGCACATTTAGGTCTATGAGTTTGTCCCTTAGTTTCCTGCTCGCATTTTGCTCTACCTGCCTAAATAATGCTTCCACCCAGTGTCTTTAAAACACTTCAGAGGCAGGATTAAATTCGAAGTATAAGTCATGGAGTTACAGAAATTAAGTTAATCTAGACTGACTGCTCAGTAAAAGAAATGGTTAAAATGTAAGATCTAAATTCAACCCTGGTTAAAACTAGATTTAAAGTTAAGATCAATACAACAGCAGCAGTAGACAAACGTTAATTTAATCCAAATTAAGGCGTAAGGTGCAAAGTGTTAGTAGTAGTAGTAGTAGTAGTGTTAGTTGTAGTAGGGTTAGTAGTAGTGTTAGTAGTAGTATTGTTGCCATTGCTCACATGGTTACCTACAGTGTATGCCATGCAGCACATTGAATGGTTTTGACAACAGAAGTAGTATGAGGCATTTCTGAAGTCAAATTAAATTTGAATTTAAGAGGGACATCAAGAGGGAAGCGAGGGAGGTATAAAGGGAATGAGAAGACACAGATGAGAGCCAGAAAAGTAAAAAGGAGAGAGAGAGAGAGAGAGAGAGAGAGAGAGAGAGGAGCTCAGTGTGAGGAATCAAGCCCTGTGGAGCTCTTCCCCCTCCTCCTCTTTCTCTCTTTTCTGATCTTTGATGAGCAGGCAGCTGTCATGTCTCCTTTGAGTGTGACTACCCCCCCATGACCAACCCTCTTCTCCTTTCATCCCCTCCTCACTATCATTCCATCCTCTCTCTCCCTCTTTTATACCCTTCTTTACCCCTCTGCTCCATTCACTTGCTCCTTCCCTCCATCCATCCGTCCATCTGAGTCCCCCAGCCATTCTTAGTGCTGGTCGGGCATCAAACAGAGTATGAGTCACTGGGAAACATGTGTGGAGGCATTTACATTCAGGGCGCATGCATCTTCCTTCCCTTCGCTCTTGCGCAAATGAACAGGATAAATCTTACAAGAGTCGAGTGTCACTCTCTTGTGCTGCATTTACATTTTGGTGGGATGCGATGGAGGGCAAACCAGATGTTCATTGTTTTCAAAAGGGAAATGACAGTAAACACCGGCAGCACTGGTAGACAGAGCCGCCCAGCATACCTGCGTCACAAAAGTTTAACTTTCCCAACTTTTGTCTTCCACCATGACACTGAGCACAAACTGCATGTATTTTTTTTGCCACTTTGGCTTTGTTGGCGGTGGAGAGTGACAGCAAAGACGGGAAGGAGAAAGAGGAATGACATGAGATACAAAGTTCTAGACCAGATTTGTACCAAGGACATCACAAATACATGATAAGCAAAACTGTCCTCCAGCTGGCTTAACAGCTTATTGTGACCTGTAGTTACAGTTTAAAGTTAATTGACCGCTAGTGCTCCTGTAATTGGCAACACTGCAGTGTAGTATGGGTCAATGAACATGGCTGTCACTCAGCTGATCCAAACGAGGGCAGTGTTTGCTTTAAGCTTGCATTAAACCTTAGCTACCTAATTTCATCAAAGATAAATTAAGGTTTTGTTAACTTAACACTGACATTTTTCTACTGACATTACAACTAACATTTCCTTGACCTTAACAATAACCTTTTCCTAATCTTAACCAAATATTTTTGTAGCTAGCAGGTAGGTGATGTTGTAGCTCGCTCAGTAGACAGTCCATTAGGGTTTTTTTTAGAAAGTTGAAACAAACAACAAACAACAATACATTCCACCCTTGATTAAAAAAAAAATAATAATCAAATTATGTCCGAAAGTATACCAAAATTAACTGACAGTTATCATTGCCCCACTCAATGCTTAGGCCAACCCACACAAATATGCAAAAGACATGAACTTTGCTTCTTTCGTGTCTCCCGGCGCAAATTTGCATCTTTGACTTTGACTTCCGTGTTTGGTGTGAACACACAGTGTTCATAATCTCATGATCTTGAGCAGTGGATGCAGAGTGGATGAATGGAGCAGCCTTTCTCTTGGTCAACTCTTCTCTTTTTTTTTTTTTATCTCTGCTACGTTTTAGGTAGACCACTTCTTGTCTGTTGATTTTATCTTACCTCCTGATATTGTCTTTGTGTTGTGACACCTATTACTGCACCCATCTTAGATAAATTAACAATTTTCATTGCAGGTGCGGACTTGACATGAGACCTGCTAAACTCACCTCAATGTGTCTTTTGCAATCATTAGCCTCTGTTTCATACTGTGCAATTAGCAAAACTGTCACTGATCTTCATTGGTATTGAGCAGGGATACACTTCAGTATAATCAGAAGAGAAGTGTGTTTTATATTTTCTTTTCTTTTAGGACTCCACCATCTCCTCAGAGCATCACCTCTGTACCAACTGCAGCTTTGACAGAGTGAGTAACACTCATGGGGGTAGAACGATGAGCCCGCCCACAGCAGGAAATGATTGGTCTAATCAGAGTATTGACAAAGGAATGACGAATCGGGATGAGAGTTGAGATTTTTTTGGATGAGTTTTTCTCACTTTCTATTGCAAAAAAATTGGCCACTGTACCAATCATTTTGCATCAACATTGTACAGACACAGAGAAACGCATCATAGAAGAGCCAGTGGTTACATTTTCTCCACAGCCTCAATAGACCAGAATGCAATGCACCCACAAGACATATTGCATTTTGCATCAAGGGCACAACTCATCTCAGCTGGAAAACCTCTCGTGCTGCTCTCAGCTGCTATCTGCTACCCCATCTTTGGTGGGGTCTGTCAAAAGGCATTCTAGGAAATGTAGGAAATCACTCAATCCCTTGCTAGATTTTTGTTTGGCTAAGCTATGCCCGTTCCCCATGTAGCCTCTTATTCATCGACAGCAGAAATGATGTATGCTGTAATCATTTATGCAAAATAAACGTAGACATTCAGAAACGAAATACTGAAAATAAACAGTCACACAATGCAGTTTAATACACTGTTGTATACTGTGTCAGTGCATGCTGAATGCATAAATCTCTCGTTTATCGAAATCGGTGTGGCAGAGAAGAGGCAGTTTGCCATTGTGGCTGACTGACACTCCACAGTGCTGAATGGCACAGCCTTTTTTTTTTTTTAGGCAATAGTATGAAGGCAGCAGTCATCTGTTTCTTTCCCTCTCTGACTTTTCTTTAGTGCTTTCCTCTTCTTTTTCCCCTCAATCTCCGGTGGAGGAAGATGCTTCAAAACAGCAACAAAAAACAAAACAACAAAATAAAAAAGGATCACTCCAAAAGGCGCTTCCACCCTGGTGACAGCCCTCCAAACACTTCTGAGCGCTTCCTGGGAAATGGAGCACAGCAGCAAGCAGCGCTCTGGCACCCCGCTAAAAACACTACAAGTTGTCAGCAGGAAGAAACTGTTGTTATGGCATGATGACACAGGGATTTGTAGTTTTCAGCTGTACTGTTATTTCTTAACACTCTTTTGGATGTTGTACAGAGCTGTGGTTTCCCCACCACAATCTGATCTCTCTGTCATCTCTCTATCTCACACTCGCTTTCTATTGCATGTGTTTGTGTACCGAGCAGTGTGTAACTCCAACTTTCTCCCAAATCACAGTCTTGATGTCTCCAACCCAGTAAAGCCATATGTCATCCAATACATATTTGGACAGTGACTCAAAATCAAACACACATGCACAAACACACACCGTGTAAGTTATATCGAGAACAAAGAATTCTCACACAATGTGACAATGTGACATTTGCCTAGATATCATGACATACCTGATGTGCCTTACATGTATTGGGACGGGTACTTATGCACTGGTGTCTATTAGTTATTGCGTAAAACACAACCAGCGGCCTGTGAATTTTCAGGCCGCTCCGACTTTCCATTTTTGCGCAATTCCAGTTTGAAGCCGAAATCCGGACGCAATACACACTAATGGCGGAGTGTTCGCAGAGGCAGCTAGGGAGAAAGTCCCCTCTCACTGACACAGAGATACACACGCAGCTCTGTATCTCTCCTTTTCTGTCTCAAGGACCACTAGCACTGCAGCCAATGCATCCCACCACTCACCCCAAACACTAATGGAAGTCCATAGCAATGACCCCAAACACCCTAGCAACCCCATAGCAACCAATCTAACTACCATAGCAACCACCTAGCAACGCCCTAGCAATGCCCCAGCAACCGCCCTAGCAACCGCCCAAAACATCATAGCAACTGCCTAGCAACACCCTAGTAACCATCAAGAACACCACAGAAACACCCTAGCAACCACCCAGAACACCATAGCAACCGCCTAGCAACGCCCTAGCAACCATCAAGAACACCATAGCAACTGCCTAGCAACATCATGGCAACCATCAGGAACACCATAGCAACCGCCTAGCAACGCCCTAGCAACCACCCAGAACATCATAGATACTACCTATCGATGCTTTGGCAACCATCACTAACACCAGAGCAACTGCCTAGCAATGCCGTAGCAACCACCCAATACATCATAGCAGCTGCCCACATACACCTTAGTGGCCACTCAAAAGA